>JACXSL010000633.1:0-29293 GCA_019514585.1 Dendrobium officinale
TTGAATTACAAAATATTCACGCACAAAGGCTAAAAAAAAACAAACAATAAACAATAATTAAAATATATTAATAACAGCTCCTCTATTATTATTGAATAGCGATCATTAGCGGTGAATCAAAATGCACAACGTCAACGAGTACATAGCGGTACACCGCACCGATACACAGTAAGAAATTACGTGGCACATACTAATTCGTCTCTGGACGCCGTCCAATGACCACGTGGAATTTTATTTTTTATTTTGGTGACGAGGAACCCTCCACTTTGTGGCGAGTAAACCCCGATCAACCTAACAGACAACCCACACCATTTACCCAGGCCAACGCTTAAAACTGTCACCACCGCCCCATGGGATTCGAACAAGGGACTTGGGCTTTTCCCAACCGAGTTCCCCCCACATGAGCTAAGCCATGGTGGGTGGAATAATTTCTTAGAACTAAGTTGATACATATCTCGGAATAAAAACTCCTGTTCCTTTCCTCCCAGTAGCCAACGCGCTCCTTCTCACCTTCTCCAACTCATGCGCTAACATTGTTAGGATTTTAACGGAGACAGAAAAGGAATTCGATCGTCTCCGAAAGACATGCTAAATCATCGAGAATAAGTTTTGGAAGCGTACCTGAATCCATTGAAAAAACAGAATTAAGGTCTTTCGATCTTCCACGTTTAGAGCGGTGTTCTCCAAGAGAGCGAGAGACCCCTTCTTTTCACTCAAGATGGGAAAATGAGGAAAATGAGAACTTAACCGCTTAAACTGGGGACCACGACCTTTTATACTTTAAGTGTATTTCTTTTATTTCAGCCCATCATTAAAATAAAATAAATACCCGGCCTCTACACAAATTAACTTCATACAAAATTTAATTGAGATGCCACATAAGCCAAATAATTATTTAATACTTAAATAGATCACGAATTTAATTGGCTTAATTTTAGATAGCTTATAATGTATAAAACTTTATTTATATGTATAATAATATGGGTCCACTTATAGAAATTTTCCAACAATCTCCCACTTGGATCACATATATACATATAATTATACATTCTGAAATACCCGTAAGAGCTCAAATATTTGCTATCTTTCTAAAAAAATAACATCTCTAGACAATCTGGTCCATCAATCATATCAATATAGGATCAAAGCGACCTTTGTTACATATTTCGTAACAAGACCCATCAATGGTCACTATGTTGACATAATTAACGACATAGATCAAGTATGGATATGTAGCATGAAAATTTCATGTAATGTGATCTCAAATCATGACAATTTTCAACTGGTCCAATTTTATAACTCAAAAGAGTTATAACCAAAATTCAATACTTTATGCTAAACTGCAATTGAAATCAAATAACTGTATTTCAGAGTTTTCAATCACCAAAATAACAATACTTTAGTCTGATCAGAAAATAAGTTCATAATAATTGAACAATACAAACAAACTCCCACTAAGCTAGCATATCATCAAAACAGATTACACCCATACGAGCCACATGCTCATGAAATACTTTAGGTGGTAATCCTTTTGTAAGTGGGTCTGCAATCATAAAGTTTGTACTAATATGTTCAATACAAATTTGAGAACTCTGAACCCTTTCTTTCACAACAAGAAACTTTATGTCAATATGCTTTGATTTTGACAAACTCCTGTTGTTCTTGGAATATAACTCAGCTGCTTTATTATCACAATTTATCTTTAATGGTCTCTCAATGCCATCAACAATATGTAGCCCTGTGATAAAATTTCGCAACCATATTCCCTGATTTGAAGCCTCATAACAAGCTATAAACTCTGCTTCCATTGTTGAAGAAGCTATAAGTGTCTGCTTAACACTTTTCCAAGAAATAGCTCCTCCAGCTAACATGAAAATATAGCCTGAAGTGGATCTCCTACTGTCGAGGCAACCAGCAAAATCAGAGTCGGAGTACCCCACTGTTGACCTCATTATTCGAGGTCAATTTCCCCGGACTTAATTCTAGCACCTAGGTCTTCGTAGCCTAGAATAGACGTCACCAGTAAGATTTCTCTTAGGTGGATACCTACTGACGTAGCACTGACTCGATCTTTTAAGTCTACCTAAATCAATTCGCCTCGACTCAATCAAATTCAAATTGTTATAAATGAGATAACATTAGTACTTTTAAATTATTTTTATTTTAAAATTAACATAAAATATATATTTTAAATTATCAATTATTTTATAAATAATATTCTAAATCAATTTTGAATTATAAACAAACTCTTGATTTCATTTTAAATTATGATTAATCTAAGCCATTAATTTATTTTAAATAAAATATAATCATATGCAGTTAGGGCTTGTCTAACCGAACCTATCACTCAACTCCATTCTTCAATCTAAATCTAATATGATATCGGTCATAATAATCTAATTGAATGTCGTCGAGCTTAGTTGGGTTCAACTCAACTTCAATCTAAACTTGATGAGTTCAATCAACCCTTTTAAAATATGTTATATATATATATATATATATATATATATATATATATATACTCCTAATATTTTTTTTAGTTGATAAAGCTGCCTAAACTACAACCCAATATCAACTTAAAAAAAAAATAAATAAATAAATAAATAAATAAAATAAAATCTCAAAGCCCAGCACTGACGCCTCTCCCTCATTCACACAGAACTCTAACTCCCCAAAAAACCTTCATCTCATCTCCGATTCACACACAGGAAAACCCTCTCCAGCCCGCCTCTCTATCCCACTCTCAGCAGTTTGTACAACCGAATCCCACGATCCTCCTCCTCCCTTTCATTCAGACAGCAAGAAACCGCCTAAGACTCTCTCATTCACGAACTGCTCCCCATCTCCCTCTACAATTCGCAAATAGCCTCCCCCACACATCATCCCCTCAGTTCTAAAATAAATACCACCGCCCCATATACTAATTCATTCGCATGAACAGCCCATACAAGCTTCGATTCATATTCTCTGCTTCGTTCTCTCTATCCCACTCTCCTACAGTTGGCAACCTCTCTCTCAGTCGCTCTCAGGAAACCAAGTTAAAAGAAGCCGAAGGGAGTTCGCCAAGGTTCCATCGACTGCCCCAGCCCATTGTCTTTTCTTCGTAGGAAATCTAAAACCTACTCTCTACCTCCTTTACTCATGTGGACAGCAAACTCAGGTCATCTCTTTCATAAATAATCTCTTCTTCTTCCCTTCAACCTTCAAATTCAAGCATTGAGCGCCTAAATATTGATCTTTTTGATCAAAATCTGAGACAAAATCTATTCATGTTTCCTTCTTTTTTATAAGCATTTATAATAAGAGAAATGATTAAAATTTTGTTAGAATGCATTTTAAAATTACATTTTTTTTTATCTTAAAGGACGAATGGTTTCATCTATTTTATTTTTCGAGGTTGCATTGTATCTTACATTATTATGCTTAAGTGATTTTGAGTTTTCATTTTTTTTATAACAATATAACAATGAGAAATGAAATGCTAGACTTTTGTTGATTGTTTGATTGGTCCTTACAAAATCTGAGAGGATTTCTTAAATTCATTTTCATAAATTTTACTAATATTAGTTCCCGCAATCAGTTGATAAATGTGTTATTTGTCCTTCCCTTCAATATGATCTTAACAGTAAAATGAAACAAATTATTATGATTTTTCTATATTACATTGTTACTATTCTCATCTCAATGTGATTGAATGGCTTTGTGTGAATAGCTATATATATGTGTTCTTAAAGCTTACATATGTTGTTGTAGTAGTGTCCAATGATATTTAATTCGCATATTCCATTTTCTTCAATTTTGGAAAAGAGTAATTTGCATCAAATCTTCTTTCTCTTAATAACATTTGGTTTTTAGAAAATTGTAACTAAAAGTAGCATTCTGAAAATCTTGAATATTTTGTATTTGTTTAAAATTATGTGATGAAAGTGTGGATTTTAAGGAATGACATTTGGAAAAGATGTAAGATAAAGAATACGATTTTATGGAAATTGTGTGGTGGAAAGGTCCTGTGTGAGAAAGGTAAAAATAAAATGCTTGATTTTTTTTGAAAGGTATAGTAATTTTGATGTTCATGTACGTTTGAGATTGAAAATGCATGTTTTTGGAAGTGTATATTTTGAAAGGTTAAAGATAAAATATAAAAGTGTGATTTTGAAAAGTAAACTTGTATGTCGAAATATAGAATTTGTGTATATTTTATAAAATGTGAAATCATGTATGTGAGAAGTGAAATTTTTGTGTAAGCATGTTTTGAAAAGTATAACTTGTGAGTAATTTGAAAAGTGGAAAAGTTTATGTTTTGAAAAGTATAAAACTGATTTTGAAAAATGAGATGTTGGAATTTTGAGAAAAGTGAAAGTGTTGAATGATTCCAAAAGTGCAATCAACCGAACTGGTGTTCAAGCCCGAAGAAAGGTACGTCTTCACTTTCAGTAAATTTCAATTATTTTCTTATTAATTATTAAATATGCTTTCTAATCCATGTTTTCTTTTCTATATTGGCATAAACTGCGAGGAATGGTACCGGTCGAGGGAACAAAAGGACAAGGAGCTAATGACGTCAGTCGCCTCTATCCAACCGGGTAGAGGTGCTACGGGCGGAACCACCGGGTCGTAGCCCCCGGTGACTGTGAGTATTTCTAAAACTTAGAAAACCTTTAGGGACCCCTTGATATGGTTTGCGTTAACCCTTCCCTTTTAGGTCCTTGTAGTAACTTCAATTTATTAGATTTATTTTTATTTTATCGTAAATCCCTAAAACCCTATTTCTATGTACGAAAAAAATCCTAAGGGTTAGTAATAACAAAGATTTTCACCTATATAACAGTAGTGACATTTAAGGACAAAAATTAAGGATCGGGTCTTAGAAAACTTAGACTTAAGATGCATGCACACTATAGGATAGAAACATATAACATAGAAAATTTAGTGACACTTCATTTTAGGGTTAATGAATATTTTCAAATTAAAATTTAATCAATTAGAAAACTTTAGCCAATAATTGATTTAGGATATATCAAAACCACACTTTCCAATACACACACTTAGAATTGTTTGCTAGGACAACCGACTCTAGCTTTAGGTTAGGCCGGTGTTTATTTCCTTACTGCACTGTGACGGGCTTTTTCTCGAGTTTTATTGCATGCTGGTTGTAAAGTGTTGGTGTGTTTGTTTACTTACTTTTACTGCATTCTGTGATGTGATTCGATTGACGATTAGATTACCCATAGGTTAGGAGCGATCTGATTGTTAACAGAATTTTCTGCAGGTGGCCACACTCGTGCAGGGCAGTAAAAAGGGGGCTAACTAATTAATAATTATATATATGTGCTACAGGTGCTTCAGCTGCTTAGCCCCCAAATAAGAAAGAGTGTGGCCAAGTGTGGCTAAGTGATTTAATTTAAAATGCTTATATATAACTGCTTGGGATGATTTTTACTTAGGATAACCCTGCAGGTGGTCTAGATTTTCTTTTTCTTTCTGTGATGTAAATGTGAATGTAAATGTAATATATTAAAAGTCAAGATATGTGAAAATGATTTTGAAAATGGGATTGCACATCCAATTTGGAATTCAAAGAAAAGAGAATATACTTCAAAAGATTATTCTCTTTTATTTGGAAAGCCAAATCAGGATGATTCAATATCCAAATAGGAAAGAAAATACCCCTCTTAGGGATGAGTTTCTTTTCATTTGGATATCCAGAACCCGGTGGACCCAAGAAGCTCGTAGAATAAGAAAAGATAAAACGAGAAGATTGAAGAAAGAAGATGAAGAAATGAAGATTCAAAGAACAGTATATCCCATTTCAAAAATCACTTGCGTCATTTTTTTGGATTAGAATCCGGGTTTGTTGTCAGTGGTGCCCGGCCACTTTACTTTTCTGCAAATTCTGGGTGTAATATGGACATTGGACATTGGACATTATATTTGGATTATTAAAATTGATTGTTTACATTGTTTGTGCAGTAGATTTTTTTAGGACTCTTGCATGCCGTGTTTTGTTTTAGTCTGGATACGAATCGGAGTGCTTTTTTTTCGTAAGGGTACGCTTAAAATTCTTCTACTTGTAATTTTAAATAAAAAAAATTTTTAGGCTCACATAGTAATTCTAACGATCTAAGAAGTAAGCTCGGGACCGCCGAGAGTCAGCATAAGCATATTAATACTTTCTCTTCCTTGTTAGGCACCTCCCCGCCTGCGGGTTCTGGCAGACCACTTGACCTATGAGGGTGCAGTTCTGTCAAGGGGAAGTTGTGCAATCTCTAGGAAAAAAAAACCTATTTTTTAAGCCTAATTTTTAAACTGCTTCATTATCATTTTATGCATTTGAGTCAATTAGCATGCATTGCATTAGATACAAATTAAAAAGAGTCTAAAATATTAATTGCATTTTTAGACATTTCTCACCCTACATAAGTTAAGGGGTCAATTAGGAACTGTCTTAGATGTCGGCCCCCAATTCCTTAAAACTTAAGCAACGTCCCTACCCATCTTTCATAAGAGACTGGACACATGGTTTTAAAGCGCCTAGGTGGTTAGCTGGCTCCCTAATCCAGGCCGGGGTAAGTCCAGATTTGCACTTCATTAGTTAGGTTCGGGTCACTATTTTATAGTACCCAAATTAGATTTAGGTTCTGAGGCAGATTCTTTTTAGATCTTAAGTCCTCATACTCCGGGAATATAATCCCAAATTTCTAATAAAATGTCAACTTAAATATAAAATTTTCTCTTAAAATGTAAAGCCCAACATAGGGTAGGCTGAGGTTGTCTCTGAACTTCTCAGAATCTGACTCCTCCTACTTTTCTTCCTTTGACCCGCTAATAAATGTTCAACATTGAGCTTTCTCCTTGAAAAATTCCTATTTCTGTTTCCTTGTCTTTTACTTTATAATCAGAAGGGTATAAAATCACTGCTCTAATCGAGAGTTTTCTTAGGAGCATTCCTCCTAGGATGTAATTAACTATAGGAGCTTGCTCTTATAGGGATTTGAGAACCCCAGACTAAAATAAACCTTGTTTTATTCATATAAAACAAGGGAAGAATCTTTGGGAACGTAGATATTTTTAAAACCTCATTTCTAATTTTGAATAGACTGGTAGAATATTATTATTATCTTTCAGATAATATAATATTATACTTGTTATATTCAACTTTAGGAATGATGAATTTTTATAAAATCTATTCTTGTTTTGGATGTCTTGAAGAATGTTATGTTCGTCTTTCAAGATGATATAATATTCTCCTTGTTATATCTAAATAAAAGAATGAATAAACTTTTTCAAATAACTTATTTCTATTTTTAAACATATTCTATAGAATTTCATGTTCATCTTTTGAGATGATATGTTATTCTTTGAACTATGTTTGATTATAGAAATATCAATTTTCAAAACCCTATTTTGATATTGAATCCATTGTAGAATATTGTGTCGGCCTCTCGAGACTGTACTTTATTCTCAATGAAGTATTCGATTACAAAATAGGAGAAATCAAAATCTGCGTGGTGACATAATTTTTCCCACCAAGGTTTTTCTGGCGACTCCGCTGGGGATCAATCCTCTCTCCATCTTTAGCAGTGTTTTATACCCTTTAATCGGTAGTATACTTGTGCTTAGCATAGGTTGTAACTACCTTTCTTCCGCCGGTTATTTTATTCATTTCATTCTTGGATAAATTGGCCGGCATCTAAAAAATCTTAGAGGTCTTATTTTGGACCCCGTTAGAAAATTAACGAGGAGCTCCTTTATAATGGCCTATTTGTAAAATAAATCCCCATGTTAATTCGAACGTTGTAGTTACATTATTCTTGTAGCTTGATGTTTGAATTAGCACTGGGTCCAAAATTTCAAAAGTTGAAATTAAAACACTAAATAAAATTCATCCTTATCTCAATATTATGTATTGTAGTTATATTTCCATATAACTCAATATATATGAAATGAGATAAGATTTAGTTTATTTAGTTGGATTAATTAAACTTTTACAATTTAAATAAATTTTCAGAGTCTAATTAAAATTTTCTTTTAAATTTCAGGAAAAATGATGGGTAAATTAATCTTTTCCCTGTCTGATAACATGAACCTGTCCTACAATCCGTTTGCTGATGGTAGTGTAATCAAGTTTGGAAAAGGATTTGAGGATTTGCAGTTGTCTGTTAGTGGACCTGAGTTCACTATTGTTCCAACTAGTGAGGTTGCAAATCAGAAACCTATCCTAGAATTCACTTTGGGATGCGGGTCTCAAACTGCTCCGGTAGACCCTAGGCCCTCTGTGTTTACTAGGATTGAGCAACTTAATCAAGACCAGAAACTCAAGTCAGTTGTAGTAGCAAACAGTTCAGTCCCTTTCAGTTCACCCAGTCAGTTTGAGATTGGATCTTCTTCTAATTTATCGACAATTATGACTAAGACTCAGAGAAGGAATAAGAATCGTCGTATAAAGAGAAGAATGGAAAAACTAGAAATACCAAAGAAAAATGAGCTTATCCCTCCAACCTCTCCACATCTTAGTGGTAGTAGGTTCCATCTCCTCTCCGCTGCTGATGGAGAGGAAGATGCGAGGTTGATTGCTCGATCAGCCCCTACTGCTGTTAGAAAGTCTGTCACTGAGCCAACAAAAAGTAAGGAAACACATGTTCAAAATTTGGTAAAGGCTATCGTACAAGATTGTGCTGATGGTCCTCCACAGACTAAAGAAGAATTTTTAAGGAAAATGAGAAGATTGATCAGTGATAGGATTGAAGAAGAAACCTTAAGGCAAAAACTTATTAAAACTAGGGTAGGAGGTCAGTTGAGAACAAGAGATAGTAAAAGAAAATTCAAACCAACTGCCATCTCTGCTCTCACTGATGGATACCCTAGGGAACCAAGGAGATCAAGTAGAAAGACAGACAGTATTGTGTTGACTGATGCTTCAGTGAAATTTAAAGCTACCCAGCATATTCCACAGAAAGTCAGCCGTCAGTTGTCCCCTTCTTCTGCACCACCACAGAGTCCTAGTAAGATTCAACGTAGTTCTCATACCCATTCTTCTCCCCGGATAGATAGGCACCATTCTACGGGTCCTACTCCGTCTTCTTATCCTGATTTAGAGCGGTTGGAATCCTCAAACCAACCCTCTTCAACATTTGATGAGAAGAAAGTTTGGAGACCCAAGGAAATAGCTACTTCTCCTGTAGTAGCTTCACCTGAAAAGCCTATAGAAAGTAAACTTGAAGAGAAGGAGAGGGTTGAGAATACTACTCCAGATCCCATGGACTGTGAAAAGTATGTTCCTGTTGATCCCAACTATGTTTCTGGAAGATCTATAGAGGAGATGATAGGTGAACTAAAAGACAGTATTAGAAATCTGGATGAAGAAGAAGCTTTGAATTTTGACTTAGATGGAGATGATATGTTAGATGATACAGTGGCTGATGTCTTTATGGTTGAAACAAGAACAACATCTTATAATGAGCAGATTGAGGAAGCTGTATTACAAGATGTTGCAGTTGAGGAAGGCATAGCGCCAGACTTAACTCAACGTCTTGTACAGCAATTAAAACAAAAAGATGAACAGATTTCAAGTATGGAGAAGAAGATAGAAGAAATGATGGCCACTATGGCTTCTTTCCAAAGTCAGGGTCCTTTACCACCACGAGCACAGGTTGAGTCTTCTCAACCCGAGCTTGTTCAGGTGGTAGGAAAGAAACAAGTGATTGAGACTATAGAAGAACACCAACAAAATCTAGAAATAAAGGCTTCTCAATCCAAAGAATTAAAGCAAATGGTAGAAAAGCAAGTAAGGGAGGCATTAGCAGAATCTCAAAGTGCGTCATATACTCCAAAAGGTAGACCTTACCCAGAGGAGTTTGATGCAGTTCCTTACCCAAAGGGATTTGTGCCTCCCTCCTTCAAGATCTTTGATGGTACTGGAAACCCAAGGCAGCACATAGCCTACTTTAGAGCCAGTTGTTGCAACGCTGGAGGAAGCGATGCTTTGCTTTTCAGAAAGTTTGTCAGTAGTCTGTCAGGGGTAGCGTTCGATTGGTATGCAGATCTTCCAAATGGTTCAGTACACAGTTTCACAGAGTTAGAGAGCATGTTTGTTAAGAGATTTGCAGGCAGTCAGCACCATGTTACAGTTGGGGATCTTGTAATAGAAAAACAGAAACCTGGAGAAAAACTAGTTGACTATATACTTAGATGGAGGAATTTGAGCATGAAATGCGAACCTCAATTACAAGAACAACATGCAATTGAGATTTTGCTTAAGAACATTCATGGACCGGTAGCCTTTCTTTTAAAAGGTTTTACCATTAAAACATTTGAGAAATTGCTCAATAAGGCTTCCAGTCTACAAGAAGAAGGTTCACAGCTCTCCTTTCTAGTTGATCAGTCCTCTTCAGACTCTAAGAAGATGAAACCCCAGAAGGTCTTTGAAAAGAAATCTGGGACAGTGTCTGCTGTAGATAAGGAAAAGCAGCCAATAAATGTTCAGGCAGAAAGATCGCCTCCTCAGTTTTATAATCAACAGTATCAAAGACCACAGTACCCACCACCACATTTTCAGCCACAGTTTAATCAACAACAGCCTTACCTTACTCCAGAAGAAAGAAATGAAAAGTGGGAAAAGTTTAATGCAATGGTTGGTAAGACTTATCCATTTAAGAAGGAGGCTTTTAAAGAAGATCTTCAAAAATCTTCTAAAAAAGCCAGACTTCAAGTTACCTGCACCTAAAAGGCCAAATGAAGTGGGTAAATTAGATCAACCTAATTATTGCCCCTACCATCAGATGTTGGGCCATCAACTTGAAGATTGCATTACTTTTAAAGAAGAATGGAATGGCTTGACAGAAACATGAAAATAGGAGCTATAGTGATTCCCAAGGAATACTTAGTGGATCCGGGACAGGGATCAGCTAAATGTGTGACTGGTGAGCCTATTGTTCCTATTTCTTTTTCAAATTCTGATTCTACTTGGGATATAGTTTTATCCCGTTCTTCAAAGAAATATCTAAACAAATTTTACTTTTCTTCTCTTCAGGAGTCTTTGGGAGCTCAGAAGCCTCTCCAGGTTGATCTGATAGTTCCAGAAGATGATGTAGAGATGACTCCACCTTCAGAGCTTAAGGAAGCCCGAGTCAGCCAGGGTCCTATAGTTCAGGAGAAGGAGGACACTAGAGATCGTTTTGTTGCTTTTAGTAGTGTTAATTGTGATGTATCTAGTAGAGTTGTGTTTTCTTCGAATGGGGAGACTGTTATCCTCAATCCTCTTATCTTAGATGACTTTTATTTTGTTAAGTGTGATAATGTCAAATCAATGAAAAAGGATTCTGCTTATATCTTGTCTATTTCTGATAATGATATTACAGATGACTTGAAAAATATATCTGAAAATGATTCTCTGCATAATCAATTTAATTTTGAAGAATTAAAACATTCTCTTGGTTATTATTCAGATAGTGATGTCCCTGCTCTTGATTTGCAGGGTATGCCTATCTGTATTGAAGCCGAGATGTCTGATTCTGAAGATTTAACAGAAATAAAATCAGAATTAGCTGAGGTCGAAGAAGATAACCTGCCTGTCGCTTCTTCTGAAGAGATAGTGGAAATCAAGCTTCGTAGTGGCAAAGTGTTACCACCTCATACTTCTTCTGAAGATAAAGGGAAACAAGTTGTTGACGAACCAAAGTCTTCTCTTCCACCTCAACCTGTTCCTTTTCAGAATCCAATTGAGAGTGGAATGCCCAAGGTCGATTACAATGTCCTAGCTCATCTCAGGAAGCTACCTGCCAAACTGAGCATTTACGACGCCTTGATCCTTTCCAAAGAAATGAGGGAAGCGTTAATCAAAGCATTGTTAGATCCAGATATTTGCATGGCCCAGTTAGCAGCTGCACAGCCTGATGAAGCTCTTTGTTCCAGAGGAGTTCCTGAAATTTCCTTTTCTGATGAAGATCTGTGTTTAGGAACGGCTGATCACAACCGTCCACTATACATAACAGTGAACATAGATAACTTCAGATTGTCACGTATCCTTGTAGATCCTGGTGCATCAGTTAATATTATGACTCTAAGAACTCTTGCCTATTTGAGAATAGACGTCCGTAAGCTTAGCTCAGATAAGATGATCTTACGGGGTTTTAACGAAAATGGCGAAAGGGCTTTGGGTTCAGTTACTTTGTTGTTGGAGATAGAAGATTTTAAAACTGAAGCTAAGTTTCATATTATAGACGCTCCAACATCCTTCAATGCTCTCTTAGGTAGACCCTGGCTTCACGAATATAGGATGGTTCCTTCATCCCTACATCAGTGCATCAAGTACATCCGAGATGGTATTGAGCACTGTATTAAGGGAGATTTACAACCATTCTCAATTCATGAAGTAGGAATTTATGAAGATGCCACTTATTATTTGCCTAAAAAGCAAACAGTTGTTTCCAAAGATCTCAAATTGGATAAAAGTAAAAGTGCACTTGAAAACAAAAATGAAAAGGAAAAAGAAGAAAAAATAGATGAAGAATATCCCTGCCTCGAAGATAGCATTCGTTGGCATCCTGCTCCTCTCTCACAAAGAGGTGATAGGATGACCCAACGAGGGCGAGGTAGAGAGGCAGAGGATGGGAAAAATTATGAAAGTGCAATGTATGAAAACATACAAAAGCAAAACCCTACGATACACATCGAGTTAGAATCTGGTTCAGATGATGAATCATGTGTACTGAAGGGTGAAAATGATAACAAAAGGCCAAAATTTGAGATCTCTTTGGAAAATGACAGTGATGAAGATAAAATTCAGGCAAATATAGAGGATGATTCAGATTTGTCTACCTATGAAAGACTTAAAGGATATGTGAAAACTTTAGCTCTAACCCCCACTATCTCAAGATAGTATAGCCGGGTTGGCAGTTAAAGTTTCACCTGCTTTGAGCGATGATTGTAAAACTGCTAAGTTTATTCCTTCTTCTAGCAAAAATGATGAAACTGATGTACACATTGATGATCCTTTTATGAATGAAATAGTGGAACTCCCTTTTGATTGGTATCCTTATTGTGTTAAAAATTTAATTGAGCAAGGTCTTGCCCCATCTACTTGGACTAAACGTCAAGCTCAGTCCTTTGAAAATCTTTGGAATACAGAATTTCATAAACCAAAGTCAAAAGCAGGACTAGGCTTTAACACTGTTTGTCCATTTGATGATGATGATTATTGCTTAGTAATTACTAACAATGTAGGATCTGATCATCTTTTTGTAAAGGACATTGAAAATCTTAATGAATTTTGTTTAGAAACTTTAGATGATTCGGATGACTTTCAAGTTAAGGAGGCACCTCCTGAACTTGAGGAGGAAATCCAGTCAACTATTGATGAACTAAAAGAAGTTAACCTTGGCAACGAAGAAAATCCACGTCCGACGTTCATAAGCGCCTTATTGAACGAGGATGAGTCAAATAACTTAGTCAAGTTACTTTCAGAGTTTAAAGATTGCTTCGCTTGGAGTTATGACGAAATGCCCGGATTATCTCCAGAAATAGCAGTTCACAAACTTGAAATTCAACCTGACATAATTCCTGTCAAACAAGCCCCACGACGCATGCGCTTAGAAATTGAACAACAAGTGATAACTGAAGTAAAAAAACTGATCGATGCAGGCTTTATTCGAGAGGAGAGATATCCCTCTTGGTTAGCTAGTGTCGTCCCAGTAAAGAAGAAAAGTGGTCAAATTCGCGTATGCATCGATTATAGGGATCTGAATAAGGCATGTCCAAAAGATGAGTTCCCGTTACCCATACCAGAACTCATGATAGACATAGCCTCTGAGCATGCAATTTTCTCTTTTATGGATGGTTCATCTGGATATAACCAAATCAAGATGGCTCATGAAGATGAAAAATTTACTGCATTCAGAACACCTATAGGGGTTTTCTGTTACAAAGTCATGCCCTTTGGGCTTAAAAATGCTGGTGCAACTTACCAGCGAGCTATGACCCGAATTTTCGATGATTTAATCCACCAACAAGTGGAATGTTACATCGATGATTTGGTTGTCAAAAGTCGTCAAAGGGAAGACCACCTTCATGATCTGAGAATCGTTTTTGAAAGATTGCGCCGCTATGACCTAAAGATGAATCCCTTGAAATGTGCTTTCGGAGTTACTTCAGGAAAATTCTTAGGGTTTGTAGTGAGACACCGAGGTATAGAAATCGATCCTTCCAAAATAAAAGCCATTCTAGATATGCCACCTCCTAAAAGTCTAACCCAATTAAGATCTCTTCAAGGTAGGTTGGCATATCTACGGAGATTCATTTCTAACTTGTCTGGTAGGTGTCAACCATTTGCTGCTTTATGTAAGAAAGATGCCCGATTTCATTGGGATGAAAAGTGTCAAAATGCCTTTGAAAGCATAAAACAGTATTTGTTAACACCTCCAGTTTTAGCGGCTCCTATTCCGGGAAAACCTCTGATACTTTACACCTCAGCTTTAGACAACTCTCTTGGCGCCTTGTTAGCCCAAACTAACGAGGAAGGAAAAGAGAACTCACTTTACTACTTGAGTAGACGACTCTTACCAACTGAAGCTAATTACCCACCTATTGAGAAACATTGTTTAGCCTTAATTTTTGCTGCCCAGAAATTAAGGCATTACATGTTAGCTCATAAAATCAATCTCATTTCTAGAGTCAATCCACTCCAATACCTGATGACTCGTCCAACGTTGTCAGGACGTTTGGCAAAATGGTCAATGTTCTTACTCCAGTTTGATATCACGTTTATACCCTTACGTGCTATCAAAGGTCAAGCCGTAGCTGACTTCTTAGCAGCACACCCACCCGATCCCTGCTGAGTCCCCTCTAAATGATGATCTCCCTGATGAACAAATTATGAGTTTAGAGGAGCAGGAAGGAAATACCTGGGAGTTATATTTTGATGGTGCCGCATCTTCACAAAAGATTGGGGAACCTCAGGAAGTAATCCCAGGGAAGGCCGGTATCGGGTTGGTTTTCATAACCCCTGAAAAAGGATTATTGCGTTATTCTTATCATTTATTAGAGCCTTGCACTAATAACGAAGCTGAATACGAAGCTCTAATAACTGGTTTAGAATTAGCAATATCAATGGAAATCGAGGAAATCAAAATCTTTGGAGATTCTCAACTTATTATCAATCAAGTTGCTGGTATTTACAAAGTCTTGAAACCTAAACTTCTTCCATACTATCAGTACACTATGAAGCTTCTCGAACAAATTCCAAATGTAACTTTGTATAAGGTACCCCGTGGAAGAAATTCTATGGCGGATGCCCTTGCAAAACTTGCAAAAGAGTTAGCTTGTATAGAAGAAGAGTCAATCTCTATAGAAGTTCAAGGTCGCAAAATCTTATCTCCTATAGACTTGGAATACATGAATAGAATTTTTCCTTCTAAGGGTGAGATTGTTCTTGCTGTTAATGATGAAACGGTTGACTGGAGAAAACCTTTCATTGACTACTTGCAAGAAAACAAACTCCCTCAAGAGAAATCTGCTGCAGATCAGATTAAGAGAAGGGCTCTCTCCTATACGCTGATAAACGGCACTTTGTATCGCCGGTCTTTTGATCAATTGTGGTTACGTTGTCTTAACAAACAGGAAGCCCAAAAGATCGTGACCGATGTACATGCTGGATTGTGTGGCGCTCACCAATCTGGTCCTAAAATGAAGATGAAAATTAAAAGGTTAGGATATTACTGGCCCTCAATGATTGACGACTGTATGTCTATTGCACGTCGTTGTCACCAGTGCCAAGTACATGGTGTAGTCCTACACCAACCTCCTAATGTCCTACATCCAACAATTGCTTCATGGCCTTTTGAAAGTTGGGGCACAGACATAATTGGCCCTATCGACCCCCCCTCTTCTAAAGGTCATCGGTTCATTTTAGCAGCAACAGATTACTTTTCAAAATGGGCAGAAGCTGTTCCACTACGAGAAGTCAAGACTCATAACGTGCTCCAGTTCTTTAGAGACCATATTGTATATCGATTTGGCATTCCTCGTCGAATTATATCCGATAATGGTCCCTCTTTCAAAAGTACCAAACTGAATAATTTTGCTAAACGTCATAATATCGATTGGAGATACTCCACAAGCTATTATCCACAGGCGAATGGATTAGCGGAGGCCTTCAATAAGACGTTGGTAGGAATTTTAAAGAAAAGCTTAGAGGACAATAAGCGACAGTGGCACGAAAAGTTGGGTGAGGCTTTATGGGCTTATCGAACCACATATAGAACCCCAACTCAATCTACACCGTTTGCTTTGGTCTTTGGGGCAGAGGCTGTTCTCCCTTTAGAGGTACAGCTTCCCTCTCTAAGAATTGCAGTTAATAATAGTATCACATCTGAACAGAACGCCCGACTTCGACTAGAAGAACTCGAAAGTTTAGAAGAGAAGCGACTGCAGGCTCAACAGAACCTCGAGTTATATAAATCCCGTATGGCTCAAGCACATGATAAATTAGTCCGCCCTAGAACCTTTCGAGTAGGAGAGCTTGTTCTGGTCTTACGTAGACCTATCTTGACTCATCGAAGGTTTGGGGGTAAATTTGAGCCTACCTGGGGAGGTCCTTTTGTGGTGGAGAAAGTCTACCAAGGAGGATCTTACCAATTGATGGATTGTAAGGGTGATCGTCCTATGTTACCCATCAATGGGCGTTTTCTTAAAAAATACTATGTGTAATGACGTTGTTATGATGATTTTGCAATAAAATTACTAATTTCTCAGAAAGTTTTTGAATGTGACATGTTGTACTGGGTCCAAGTGATTTGTATACTTTTGAAATTCAAAATTGAAAAGTTGCAAGATTTGAAATAATTGAGATGTTCTATGATAATACTACTGTAGAATTGTCCTTTTATTAGTTTCCCTTTTTCACATATGATGATCCCAATATAAAAACAAAATCCCCAGTGGAATATTTGTAAGTTATAAGGATCTTCTATATTAAAAAAGGGAACAAATTTTCAATTCAATAAGTGTTCAAAATTTTAATTCTTCCAAATGTTTTCCATTCTCTTCTAGAAAATGACATATACAAATGTTTTAATCCTTAATAAAATATTTACATTTTGTCAATGTCATTTGTGATGAAGAGAAATGATCCAAAGTTTTAAAGAAATCAATTTTCTTCATTAAATGTTAAATCTTAAATCCGTCTTTAGGTATAAGTCCTCCTACGGCATCCTATTGACATCTTTGGAGTTAGGAGTAAGCATCCCTAGTGGCATCCTAATCTTCGTTCCGAGGAGAAGTGTAAACATCCCCAGCGGCATCTTCTCTTTATTAAATGTTAAATCTTAAATCCGTCTTTAGGTATAAATCCTCCTACGGCATCCTATTGACATCTTTGGAGTTAGGAGTAAGCATCCCTAGTGGCATCCTAATCTTCATCCAGAAGTTAGGAGTAAGCATCCCTAGTGGCATCCTAATCTTCATCCAGAAGTTAGGAGTAAGCATCCCCAGCGGCATCTTCTCTTCATTAAATCTTAAATCTTAAATCTGATCCTCTATGGTTAGGTGTGAGTCCCCACACTTAGGCTTCCTTTCCATATGATCATACGATCCTCTGAAGTTAGGTGTGAGTCCCCACACTTAGGCATCCTTTCCTCACGATCATCCGCTAGAGTTGGAGAACGCCCCTCGTGGCACCATCCTAGTGTAAATCTTAAATCTTAAATCGATCCTCTATGGTTAGGTGTGAGTCCCCACACTTAGGCTTCCTTTTCATATGATCATTTGATCCTCTGAAGTTAGGTGTGAGTCCCCACACTTAGGCATCCTTTCTTCATGATCATCCGCTAGAGTTGGAGAACGCCCCCCGTGGCACCATCCTAGTGTAAATCTTAAATCTTAAATCGATCCTCTATGGTTAGGAGTGAGTCCCCACACTTAGGCTTCCTTTCCATATGATAATTTGATCCCTGAAGTTAGGTGTGAGTCCCCACACTTAGGCATCCTTTCTTCATGATCATCCGCTAGAGTTGGAGAACGCCCCCCGTGGCACCATCCTAGTGTAAATCTTAAAACTTAAATTGATCCTCTAAAGTTAGGTGTGAGTCCCCACACTTAGGCATCCTTTCTTCATGATCATCCGCTAGAGTTGGAGAACGCCCCCCGTGGCACCATCCTAGTGTAAATCTTAAAACTTAAATCGATCCTCTAAAGTTAGGTGTGAGTCCCCACACTTAGGCATCCTTTCTTTACGATCATCCGCTAGAGTTGGAGAACGCCCCTCGTGGCACCATCCTAGTGTAAAACTTAAATTTTAAACCTTCCAAGATTAGATACAATCTATTCCATAGGTTGCTCTCTTTTCTTAGGAGACGCCCTCTAGTTTGTTGAGTTAGGTGTAAATACCCACTTGGTGGTATCCTTTCTCTTGGACTAGAAAGAAGACTCTAGTCTTATCAAAACTATTTTCAAATCAAAATTACATCGACTCTTACATTCCTTTCAAGCTACATTCAAATCACTAAAACATCAATGCCGACATCAACTTCAAAATCACTGACTCAACACAAAACTCTATCAACCTTTCTCTAGATTTTCAACCAATAATAAAAATTTGTTCAATTCATAAACTCAAATCTTCAACTTCAACTCTGGATCTAGTTGATCATTTCGGTCAACGCCAATACGCACGATAAACTTTGGCAAGTTTATCATGCCTATTGGGGGTCCATTTGTTGACCTCATTATTCGAGGTCAATTTCCCCGGACTCAATTCTAGCACCTAGGTCTTCGTAGCCTAGAATAGACGTCACCAGTAGGATTTCTCTTAGGTGGATACCTACTGACGTAGCACTGACTCGATCTTTTAAGTCTACCTAAATCAATTCGCCTCGACTCAATCAAATTCAAATTGTTATAAATGAGATAACATTAGTACTTTTAAATTATTTTTATTTTAAAATTAACATAAAATATATATTTTAAATTATCAATTATTTTATAAATAATATTCTAAATCAATTTTGAATTATAAACAAACTCTTGATTTCATTTTAAATTATGATTAATCTAAGCCATTAATTTATTTTAAATAAAATATAATCATATGCAGTTAGGGCTTGTCTAACCGAACCTATCACTCAACTCCATTCTTCAATCTAAATCTAATATGATATCGGTCATAATAATCTAATTGAATGTCGTCGAGCTTAGTTGGGTTCAACTCAACTTCAATCTAAACTTGATGAGTTCAATCAACCCTTTTAAAAAACCTTCATCTCATCTCCGATTCACACACAGGAAAACCCTCTCCAGCCCGCCTCTCTATCCCACTCTCAGCAGTTTGTACAACCGAATCCCACGATCCTCCTCCTCCCTTTCATTCAGACAGCAAGAAACCGCCTAAGACTCTCTCATTCACGAACTGCTCCCCATCTCCCTCTACAATTCGCAAATAGCCTCCCCCACACATCATCCCCTCAGTTCTAAAATAAATACCACCGCCCCATATACTAATTCATTCGCATGAACAGCCCATACAAGCTTCGATTCATATTCTCTGCTTCGTTCTCTCTATCCCACTCTCCTACAGTTGGCAACCTCTCTCTCAGTCGCTCTCAGGAAACCAAGTTAAAAGAAGCCGAAGGGAGTTCGCCAAGGTTCCATCGACTGCCCCAGCCCATTGTCTTTTCTTCGTAGGAAATCTAAAACCTACTCTCTACCTCCTTTACTCATGTGGACAGCAAACTCAGGTCATCTCTTTCATAAATAATCTCTTCTTCTTCCCTTCAACCTTCAAATTCAAGCATTGAGCGCCTAAATATTGATCTTTTTGATCAAAATCTGAGACAAAATCTATTCATGTTTCCTTCTTTTTGATAAGCATTTATAATAAGAGAAATGATTAAAATTTTGTTAGAATGCATTTTAAAATTACATTTTTTTTTTATCTTAAAGGACGAATGGTTTCATCTATTTTATTTTTCGAGGTTGCATTGTATCTTGCATTATTATGCTTAAGTGATTTTGAGTTTTCATTTTTTTTATAACAATATAATAATGAGAAATGAAATGCTAGACTTTTAATGATTGTTTGATTGGTCCTTACAAAATCTGAGAGGATTTCTTAAATTCATTTTCATAAATTTTACTAATATTAGTTCCCGCAATCAGTTGATAAATGTGTTATTTGTCCTTCCCTTCAATATGATCTTAACAGTAAAATGAAACAAATTATTATGATTTTTCTATATTACATTGTTACTATTCTCATCTCAATGTGATTGAATGGCTTTGTGTGAATAGCTATATATATGTGTTCTTAAAACTTACATATGTTGTTGTAGTAGTGTCCAATGATATTTAATTCGCATATTCCATTTTCTTCAATTTTGGAAAAGAGTAATTTGCATCAAATCTTCTTTCTCTTAATAACATTTGGTTTTTAGAAAATTGTAACTAAAAGTAGCATTCTGAAAATCTTGAATATTTTGTATTTGTTTAAAATTATGTGATGAAAGTGTGGATTTTAAGGAATGACATTTGGAAAAGATGTAAGATAAAGAATACGATTTTATGGAAATTGTGTGGTGGAAAGGTCCTGTGTGAGAAAGGTAAAAATAAAATGCTTGATTTTTTTTGAAAGGTATAGTAATTTTGATGTTCATGTACGTTTGAGATTGAAAATGCATGTTTTTGGAAGTGTATATTTTGAAAGGTTAAAGATAAAATATAAAAGTGTGATTTTGAAAAGTAAACTTGTATGTCGAAATATAGAATTTGTGTATATTTTATAAAATGTGAAATCATGTATGTGAGAAGTGAAATTTTTGTGTAAGCATGTTTTGAAAAGTATAACTTGTGAGTAATTTGAAAAGTGGAAAAGTTTATGTTTTGAAAAGTATAAAACTGATTTTGAAAAATGAGATGTTGGAATTTTGAGAAAAGTGAAAGTGTTGAATGATTCCAAAAGTGCAATCAACCGAACTGGTGTTCAAGCCCGAAGAAAGGTACGTCTTCACTTTCAGTAAATTTCAATTATTTTCTTATTAATTATTAAATATGCTTTCTAATCCATGTTTTCTTTTCTATATTGGCATAAACTGCGAGGAATGGTACCGATCGAGGGAACAAAAGGACAAGGAGCTAATGACGTCAGTCGCCTCTATCCAACCGGGTAGAGGTGCTACGGGCGGAACCACCGGGTCGTAGCCCCCGGTGACTGTGAGTATTTCTAAACTTAGAAAACCTTTAGGGACCCCTTGATATGGTTTGCGTTAACCCTTCCCTTTTAGGTCCTTGTAGTAACTTCAATTTATTAGATTTATTTTTATTTTATCGTAAATCCCTAAACCCTATTTCTATGTACGAAAAATCCTAAGGGTTAGTAATAACAAAGATTTTCACCTATATAACAGTAGTGACATTTAAGGACAAAAATTAAGGATCGGGTCTTAGAAAACTTAGACTTAAGATGCATGCACACTATAGGATAGAAACATATAACATAGAAAATTTAGTGACACTTCATTTTAGGGTTAATGAATATTTTCAAATTAAAATTTAATCAATTAGAAAACTTTAGCCAATAATTGATTTAGGATATATCAAAACCACACTTTCCAATACACACACTTAGAATTGTTTGCTAGGACAACCGACTCTAGCTTTAGGTTAGGCCGGTGTTTATTTCCTTACTGCACTGTGACGGGCTTTTTTCTCGAGTTTTATTGCATGCTGGTTGTAAAGTGTTGGGTGTGTTTGTTTACTTACTTTTACTGCATTCTGTGATGTGATTCGATTGACGATTAGATTACCCATAGGTTAGGAGCGATCTGATTGTTAACAGAATTTTCTGCAGGTGGCCACACTCGTGCAGGGCAGTAAAAAGGGGGCTAACTAATTAATAATTATATATATGTGCTACAGGTGCTTCAGCTGCTTAGCCCCCAAATAAGAAAGAGTGTGGCCAAGTGTGGCTAAGTGATTTAATTTAAAATGCTTATATATAACTGCTTGGGATGATTTTTACTTAGGATAACCCTGCAGGTGGTCTAGATTTTCTTTTTCTTTCTGTGATGTAAATGTGAATGTAAATGTAATATATTAAAAGTCAAGATATATGAAAATGATTTTGAAAATGGGATTGCACATCCAATTTGGAATTCAAAGAAAAGAGAATATACTTCAAAAGATTATTCTCTTTTATTTGGAAAGCCAAATCAGGATGATTCAATATCCAAATAGGAAAGAAAATACCCCTCTTAGGGATGAATTTCTTTTCATTTGGATATCCAGAACCCGGTGGACCCAAGAAGCTCGTAGAAGAAGAAAAGATAAAACGAGAAGATTGAAGAAAGAAGATTAAGAAATGAAGATTCAAAGAACAGTATATCCCATTTCAAAAATCACTTGCGTCATTTTTTTGGATTAGAATCCGGGTTTGTTGTCAGTGGTGCCCGGCCACTTTACTTTTCTGCAAATTCTGGGTGTAATATGGACATTGGACATTGGACATTATATTTGGATTATTAAAATTGATTGTTTACATTGTTTGTGCAGTAGATTTTTTTAGGACTCTTGCATGCCGTGTTTTGTTTTAGTCTGGATACGAATCGGAGTGCTTTTTTTTCGTAAGGGTACGCTTAAAATTCTTCTACTTGTAATTTTAAATAAAAAAAATTTTTAGGCTCACATAGTAATTCTAACGATCTAAGAAGTAAGCTCGGGACCGCCGAGAGTCAGCATAAGCATATTAATACTTTCTCTTCCTTGTTAGGCACCTCCCCGCCTGCGGGTTCTGGCAGACCACTTGACCTATGAGGGTGCAGTTCTGTCAAGGGGAAGTTGTGCAATCTCTAGGAAAAAAAAACCTATTTTTTAAGCCTAATTTTTAAACTGCTTCATTATCATTTTATGCATTTGAGTCAATTAGCATGCATTGCATTAGATACAAATTAAAAAGAGTCTAAAATATTAATTGCATTTTTAGACATTTCTCACCCTACATAAGTTAAGAGGTCAATTAGGAACTGTCTTAGATGTCGGCCCCCAATTCTTTAAATCTTAAGCAACGTCCCTATCCATCTTTCATAAGAGACTGGACACATGGTTTTAAAGCGCCTAGGTGGTTAGCTGGCTCCCTAATCCAGGCCGGGGTAAGTCCAGATTTGCACTTCATTAGTTAGGTTCGGGTCACTATTTTATAGTACCCAAATTAGATTTAGGTTCTGAGGCAGATTCTTTTTAGATCTTAAGTCCTCATACTCCGGGAATATAATCCCAAATTTCTAATAAAATGTCAACTTAAATATAAAATTTTCTCTTAAAATGTAAAGCCCAACATAGGGTAGGCTGAGGTTGTCTCTGAACTTCTCAGAATCTGACTCCTCCTACTTTTCTTCCTTTGACCCGCTAATAAATGTTCAACATTGAGCTTTCTCCTTGAAAAATTCCTATTTCTGTTTCCTTGTCTTTTACTTTATAATCAGAAGGGTATAAAATCACTGCTCTAATCGAGAGTTTTCTTAGGAGCATTCCTCCTAGGATGTAATTAACTATAGGAGCTTGCTCTTATAGGGATTTGAGAACCCCAGACTAAAATAAACCTTGTTTTATTCATATAAAACAATTGAAGAATCTTTGGGAACGTAGATATTTTTAAAACCTCATTTCTAATTTTGAATAGACTGGTAGAATATTATTATTATCTTTCAGATAATATAATATTATACTTGTTATATTCAACTTTAGGAATGATGAATTTTTATAAAATCTATTCTTGTTTTGGATGTCTTGAAGAATGTTATGTTCGTCTTTCAAGATGATATAATATTCTCCTTGTTATATCTAAATAAAAGAATGAATAAACTTTTTCAAATAACTTATTTCTATTTTTAAACATATTCTATCTTGTCCTACAATCCGTTTGCTGATGGTAGTGTAATCAAGTTTGGAAAAGGATTTTGAGGATTTGCAGTTGTCTGTTAGTGGACCTGAGTTCATATTGTTCCAACTAGTGAGGTTGCAATATCAGAAAACCTATCCTTAGAATTCACTTTGGGATGCGGGTCTCAAACAGGTGCTCTGGTAGACCCTAGGCCCTCTGTGTTTTTACTAGGATTGAGCAAACTTAATCAAGACCAGAAACTCAAGTCAGTTGTAGTAGCAAAACAGTTCAGTCCCTTTCAGTTCACACCAGTCAGTTTGAGATTGGATCTTCTTCTAATTTATCGACAATTATGACTAAGACTCAGAGAAGGAATAAGAATCGTCGTATAAAGAGAAGAATGGAAAAACTAGAAAATACAAAAGAAAAATGAGCTTATCCCTCTCCAACCTCTCCACATCTTAGTTAGTTGGTAGTAGGTTCCATCTCCTCTCCGCTGCTGATTGGAGAGGAAGATGCGAGGTTGATTGCTCGATCAGCCCCTATGCTGTTAGAAAGTCTGTCACTGAGCCAACAAAAAAGTAAGGAAAACACATGTTCAAAATTTGGGTAAAGGCTATCGTACAAGATTGTGCTGATGGTCCTCCACAGACTAAAGAAGAATTTTTAAGGAAAAATGAGAAGATTGATCAGTGATAGGATTGAAGAAGAAACCTTAAGGCAAAAACTTATTAAAACTAGGGTAGGAGGTCAGTTTTGAGAACAAGAGATAGTAAAAGAAAATTCAAACCAACTGCCATCTCTGCTCTCACTGATGGATACCCTAGGGAACAAGGAGATCAAGTAGAAAGACAGACAGTATTGTGTTGACTGATGCTTCAGTGAAATTTAAAGCTACCCAGCATATTCCACAGAAAGTCAGCCGTTCAGTTGTCCCCTTCTTCTGCACCACCACAGAGTCCTAGTAAGATTCAACGTAGTTCTCATACCCATTCTTCTCACCCGGATAGATAGGCACCCATTCTACGGGTCCTACTCCGTCTTCTTATCCTGATTTTAGAGCGGTTGGAATCCTCAAACCAACCCTCTTCAACATCTGATGAGAAGAAAGTTTGGAGACCCAAGGGAAATAGCTACTTCTCCTGTAGTAGCTTCACCTGAAAAGCCTATAGAAAGTAAACTTGAAGAGAAGGAGAGGGTTGAGAATACTACTCCAGATCCCATGGACTGTGAAAAGTATGTTCCTGTTGATCCCAACTATGTTTCTGGAAGATCTATAGAGGAGATGATAGGTGAACTAAAAAGACAGTATTAGAAATCTGGATGAAGAAGAAGCTTTGAATTTTGACTTAGATGGAGATGATATGTTAGATATACAGTGGGCTGATGTCTTTATGGTTGAAACAAGAACAACATCTTATAATGAGCAGATTTGAGGAAGCTGTATTACAAGATGTTGCAGTTGAGGAAGGCATAGCGCCAGACTTAACTCAACGTCTTGTACAGCAATTAAAACAAAAAGATGAACAGATTTCAAGTATGGAGAAGAAGATAGAAGAAATGATGGCCCACTATGGCTTCTTTCCAAAGTCAGGGTCCTTTACCACCACGAGCACCACAAGGTTGAGTCTTCTCAACCCGAGCCTGTTCAGGTGGTAGGAAAAGAACAAGTGATTGAGACTATAGAAGAAACACCAACAAAATCTAGAAATAAAGGCTTCTCAATCCAAAGAATTAAAGCAAATGGTAGAAAAGCAAGTAAGGGAGGCATTAGCAGAATCTCAAAGTGCGTCATATACTCCAAAAGGTAGACCTTACCCAGAGGAGTTTGATGCAGTTCCTTACCCAAAGGGATTTGTGCCTCCCTCCTTCAAGATCTTTGATGGTACTGGAAACCCAAGGCAGCAACATAGCCTACTTTAGAGCCAGTTGTTGCAACGCTGGAGGAAGCGATGCTTTGCTTTTCAGACAGTTTGTCAGTAGTCTGTAGGGGTAGCGTTCGATTGGTATGCAGATCTTCCAAATGGGTTCAGTACACAGTTTCACAGAGTTAGAGAGCATGTTTGTTTAAGAGATTTGCAGGCAGTCAGCACCATGTTACAGTTGGGGATCTTGTAATAGAAAAACAGAAAACCTGGAGAAAAACTAGAGTTGACTATATACTTAGATGGAGATGGAATTTGAGCATGAAATGCGAACCTCAATTACAAGAACAAAACATGCAATTGAGATTTTGCTTAAGAACATTCATGGACCGGTAGCCTTTCTTTTGAAAGGTTTTACCATTAAAACATTTGAGAAATTGCTCAATAAGGCTTTCCAGTCTACAAGAAGAAGGTTCACAGCTCTCCTTTCTAGTTGATCAGTCCTCTTCAGACTCTAAGAAGATGAAACCCAGAAGGTCTTTTGAAAAGAAATCTGGGACGGTGTCTGCTGTAGATAAGGAAAAAAGCAGCCAAATAAATGTTCAGGCAGAAAGATCCGCCTCCTCAGTTTTTATAATCAACAGTATCAAAGAGCCACAGTCCAAACCCACCACCACCATTTTCAGCCAGAGTTTAATCAACAACAGCCTTACCTTACTCCAGAAGAAAGAAATGAAAAGTGGGAGAAAAGTTTAATGCAAATTGGTAAGACCTTATCCATTTAAGAAGGAGGCTTTAAAGAAGATCTTCAAAAATCTTCTAAAAAAAAAGCCAGACTTCAAGTTACCCTGCACCTAAAAGGCCAAAAAGAACTACACGAAGTGGGTAAATTAGATCAACCTAATTATTGCCCTTACCATCAGATGTTGGGCCATCAACTTGAAGATTGCATTACTTTTAAAGAATGGCTTGACAGAAACATGAAAATTAGGAGCTATAGTGATTCCCAAGGAATACTTAGTGGATCCGGGACAGGGATCAGCTAAATGTGTGACTGGTGAGCCTATTGTTCCTATTTCTTTTTTCAAATTCTGATTCTACTTGGGATATAGTTTTATCCCGTTCTTCAAAGAAATATCTAAACAAATTTTACTTTTCTTCTCTTCAGGAGTCTTTGGGAGCTAGCAGAAGCCTCTCCAGGTTGATCTGATAGTTCCAGAAGATGATGTAGAGATGACTCCACCTTCAGAGCTTAAGGAAGCCCGAGTCAGCCAGGGTCCTATAGTTCAGGAGAAGGAGGACACTAGAGATCGTTTTGTTACTTTTAGTAGTGTTAATTGTGATGTATCTAGTAGAGTTGTGTTTTCTTCGAGATGGGGAGACTGTTATCCTCAATCCTCTTATCTTAGATGACTTTTATTTTGTTAAGTGTGATAATGTCAAAATCAATGAAAAAAGGATTCTGCTTATTATCTTGTCTATTTCTGATAATGATATTACGAAGGATGACTTGAAAAATATATCTGAAAATGATTCTCTGCATAATCAATTTAATTTTGAAGAATTAAAACATTCTCTTGGTTATTATTCAGATAGTGATGTCCCTGCTCTTGATTTGCAGGGTATGCCTATCTGTATTGAAGCCCGAGATGTCTGATTCTGAAGATTTAACAGAAATAAAATCAGAATTAGCTGAGAGGTCGAAGAAGATAACCTGCCTGTCGCTTCTTCTGAAGAGATAGTGGAAATCAATGCTTCGGTAGTGGCAAAGTGTTACCACCTCATACTTTTCTGAAGATAAAGGGAAACAAGTTGTTGACGAACCAAAGTCTTCTCTTCCACCTCAACCTGTTCCTTTTCAGAATCCAATTGAGAGTGGGAATGCCCAAAGGTCGATTACAATGTGCCTAGCTCATCTCAGGGGGAGCTACCTGCCAAACTGAGCATTTACGATGCCTTGATTCTTTCCAAAGAAATGAGGGAAGCGTTAATCAAAGCAATTGTTAGATCCAGATATTTGCATGGCCCAGTTAGCAGCTGCACAGCCTGATGAAGCTCTTTGTTCCAGAGGAGAGTTCCTGAAATTTCCTTTTTCTGATGAAGATCTGTGTTTAGGGAACGGCTGATCACAACCGTCCACTATACATAACAGTGAACATAGATAACTTCAGATTGTCACGTATCCTTGTAGATCCTGGTGCATCAGTTAATATTTATGACTCTAAGAAACTCTTGCCTATTTGAGAATAGACGTCCGTAAGCTTAGCTCAGATAAGATGATCTTACGGGGGGTTTTAACGAAAATGGCGAAAGGGCTTTGGGTTCAGTTACTTTGTTGTTGGAGATAGAAGATTTTAAAAACTGAAGCTAAGTTTCATATTATAGACGCTCCAACATCCTTCAATGCTCTCTTAGGGTAGACCCTGGCTTCACGAATATAGGATGGTTCCTTCATCCCTACATCAGTGCATCAAGTACATCCGAGATGGTATTGAGCACTTGTATTAAGGGAGATTTACACAACCATTCTCAATTCATGAAGTAGGAATTTATGAAGATGCGCACTTATTTATTTGCTAAAAAGCAAAACAGTTGTTTCCAAAGATCTCAAATTGGCCAAAGTGAAATTGCACTTGAAAACGAAAAAATGAAAAAAGAAAAAAGAAGAAAAAAATAGATGAAGAATATCCCTGCCTCGAAGATAGCATTCGTTGGCATCCTGCTCCTCTCTCACAAAGAGGTGGTAGGATGACCCAACGAGGGCGATAGGTAGAGGCAGAGGATGGCAAAAATTATGAAAGTGCAATGTATGAAAACATACAAAAGGGCAAAACCCTACGATACACATCGATTTAGAATCTGGTTCAGATGATGAATCATGTGTACTGAAGGGATGAAAATGATAACAAAAGGCCAAAATTTGAGATCTCTTTGGAAAAATGACAGTGATGAAGATAAAAATTCAGGCAAATATAGAGGATGATTCAGATTTGTCCTACCTATGAAAGACTTAAAGGATATGTGAAAACTTTAGCTCTAACCCCACTATCTCAAGATAGTATAGCCGGGTTGGCAGTTAAAGTTTCACCTGCTTTGAGCGATGATTGTAAAACTGCTAAGTTTATTCCTTCTTCTAGCAAAAAAATGAAATTGAAACTGATGTACACATTGATGATCCTTTTATGAATGAAATAGTGGAACTCCCTTTTGATTGGTATCCTTATTGTGTTTAAAAATTTAATTGAGCAAGGTCTTGCCCATCTACTTGGACTAAACGTCAAGCTCAGTCCTTTGAAAGTCTTTGGAATACGGAATTTCATAAACCCAAAGTCAAAAGCAGGACTAGGCTTTAATACTGTTTGTCCATTTGATGATGATGATTATTGCTTAGTAATTACTAACAATGTAGGATCTTGATCATCTTTTTTGTAAAGGACATTGAAAATCTTAATGAATTTTGTTTAGAAACTTTAGATGATTCGGATGACTTTCAAGTTAAGGAGGCACCTCCTGAACTTGAGGAGGAAATCCAGTCAAAACTATTGATGAACTAAAAGAAGTTAACCTT
>JACXSL010000634.1:0-35871 GCA_019514585.1 Dendrobium officinale
ATTATATTATGACTATTAATTATTTAGTGAATTAAAATTAAATTTTAGCTCATTTTTTTATTTGAACTAATTCTCTATGATTTTTTTTTATTTTTATTTAAATATTTTTATATTTATGATTTTTATTTTTAATTTTTTTTTATGAATTTATTTAATTTTAATTGAATTAAAGGTAATTAATAATTATATAAATTACATGAAAATTAATTTTTTATTTTATTTTCAATGATTGTACGGTTGATTTAGAGTTGATTAAAGGTGGTTTTGAATTTTTATCATTTTATTTTAATTATTATTAATTTTGGAATATGAACCCTTAAGGAAAGGTTAATTGAAATTAATTATTGTTTGAAGATCACTAAGGCTTCGTTTGGGACGGCTTTCTTACTACTTCTTAAAGTGACTTTCGAGTATAAATTTTTTAATTTTTGTACTAAAAAATTGTTTTAAGAAGCAGGAAGAAAGCCGTCCCAAACGAAGCCTAAATGTCAAATGGGGGTGTAAAAATCCTTAATATGTAATGTCAATAAATTTTCTATGTTTAGAGTTTTCATTCTTAACGGATATATATATATATATATATATATATATATATATATATATATATATATATATATATATATATATATATATATATATATATATATATATATATATATATATGAATCCTAAAATTGCTTAAATTAGCTAGACATTGCACTTAATTGTTATTCATAATTATCACCAAGTTTGAATGGTTTGATAATCAATATTTCTATCACATACAAATGATCACATCAATCATGGTGTGATAAATCTAAGAGATATAAATTGATGGAATTCCAAAATATTAGAGTTATGATATAACCTAATTATTTGGAAATATAACTAATAAACAATCATATGCTCAAATTAGTCCAATGACACTATGATAGATGACAGATATGAGATAATATCATTTTGCCTTCTTTGAACCCAATCTATTGGATATTTACAGAACAATTAAAAGAAGTTGGAATGTTATTACAAATATAATTGTTCAATAAGTTTCTAAAAAACACCTTTAAATTTATTTTTAACAAGTATTTATGGAATTAAGAATATTTAAGAAATAATTAAAAAAAAAAAGTCTTTTTGACTTAAAAAATCTAATTGTCATAAAAAAAGGTTAAATAAATATAAAAAATTACTGAAAATAGTGTAAGTAGGCAATTGATGGTGGTAAAATTTGAGCCAAATTAAACAAGTATTTACAAAATTATGTAAATAATTAGAAAATCCATATAAATGAAATAATTCCTTAAATACTTTGAATTTTGGCTTGAATTTATTTTTAATTGAAAGAGAATTTTAAACTGAAGAAAAGTATATATTATGTGTAATTTTTAGTTAAGAACTTTATTTATTATGATTTTTTTTAGAAATTTTTTGATTAAAATGTATTTTAAATAATTTTTATTAAGTTTGGTCGGGGGGCACATTTATTACCAATTATTGTGCCCCCAAAAATCATCGACAATTTGATGGAAACATGACGAAAGTGCGGCGTGATAATAAATTCCAATCATTACATGAAGACGACATAGTTTTCTTCGTGCGGTTTCAACTAAACCATGTTCTATCACCGTGGAGCCACTTGATCATTCATGGTTTAGATTGGACATATGAGATGCTGATGTATTAAAATTCAAATGATCAGAGGGGCTATGTTGTCCAGATAAGTGCCGAAGCAATAAGATATGGGCTGTTGATCAAGAGATCGACGGTCCATATTATGCATAGTTTAAAATCATTTATCTAACCACTAAATGATGAAGAAAGCTCTGTTTAAAATAATGATGGAACCAATATTTATAAGATTATAAATAGAGCTTTAGGGGAGTAGACTGAATAATGGGGAGGTATTTTTATGGCCTAAAATGCACTATTCACAAAGCTAATTAGATCTAAAGTCCTTTAAGTAAGGTCTAGGATTTAACACAATTGATTGGATCTTAGAGGGTGTTTTAGGACTGTAGAGGAAGTCCTTGGGAGCTGAAATGAAATCAAAACCAGCTCTGGGAGGCTATGAGTTAATAAGAGAATGCTAAGAGCTTGAATGAGTTATTTTACACATATAGCTCAATTCAAACCCTAGGAGCCAAATGGAGGCAGAGATATATTTGGAAGCATTCTAAGATGTGTGACACTTATGCCCATGTGATTAAGAGGTAGGTAAAAGGATAAAGTAAGGACAATGATGTGTAAAGGACACTTTGTCTTCATATGGGAGAAGGGGATCATTGGCTAGCTTAGGGATAAATAACTAACTAAGCTAAGTTTAGAATCTATTTAAGATGATTTTTAAATTGAATTAGAGTATTTAAAGTATCTGGTTTGGAGGGAAATGATTTGTTAAAAGAGTGTTGACTATTTGAGCTCATATGAGCTATTGTTGAACATTTGACCAGTCAATCTGGTCATGGGATATTAAGGTGGCATGTTGGTAAGTTCTTAAGTTCTCGTGAGGTGGTTTAAAAGGAGTTCGAAGAAAAGAAATTTGAGTTTGAATAAGGGAGTTTTACCATTTGAGAGGTTCTAATAATTTTGACTAATTTAACAAATCAAGCCTAACCAAGTAGAGTAGGGTAATCTATGGGAGGTGTTTAGAGATTAATGGAATGGTTTTGAATGATTTAAATGCTTGATTGGATTATATATAGTGATTTGGGGCAAAGCTGACCTTATTTGACCAAATCTAGGTTTAGTTGATTAAGGTAGGGTAACCATTCTAGTCCATTTCACTAGGAGTGGCATTTATAGAAGTCTGATGAAGATTAGAAGTGATCTAAAGTTTAATTGGAGGTGATTGGTTGTTGGACATTTAGGCAAACCTGAGCTAGAAAAAATGGCTTAATTTTGTCAATTAATGAATGAGGGGTCTTTTGACTGATGGTTTAGCATATGAAGTTCCTAGTGAAGGGGTTTGAAGTATGACATAGGTCAAGAACACAATGCATTGAGCTGTGTAGTGCATACTTGATTGTTATGTAAGGACACAACTATAGGTTACTATAGATTGATTGATTTATTATAGGATTGACAAAAGTATCGATTGTCTGGAAGATTGATTGATTGGATATAAAATTACTTATTGATTGAATGATTGATGATTATAAGCTAGTTAATTAATTGATTATAGGTTGGTTAATTAATTGATTGCAGACTTGTTAATTATTGGTTTGGATGATTGCAAATGATTGATTGAGGGTGATCTTTTATTATTATAATATAATTAAAACATTGATTTAATATATGATTGATTGACTAATTATAGTGATGGATAATTGATTGATTGCTAGATGATTGATAATTAAGTAATTGTCAATCACTAGATTGCTAATTAGGAGTCTGGAAAGTTTAGGATGATGACCTCATATAAATATGAGGTCAACAACATATTCTAAAATAAAATATTTAAATTTTATTAGGAGTGACAACAAAGAGAATTTAGAGAAGTACTAGACACATTCAATTAGAGTGTTTGGCTTTTGTTTGTGGAAGAAATTCTATAAGTTTCAGGAGGAGTGTAGAGGAGATCATCAAATCCTTCCGGTGATATATTTTCTTTTGTAATTTATTTCTTTTATGCAATTTATTAAAATGAATATGCTTTAATTATTTTTCATGTCTGGCTAAATTTTCTAGTTTTGGATTGATAGTGTAAATAAAATAAAGAGTAAAAATGAGTTTTCTTTATCAATAATTTCATAATTTTTTCAATATATCAAGTCTTCATTTAATGATCATAGTGGCCATATATATATATATATATATATATATATATATATATAGCTAATATCTGGTGTAATATGAAGCCTAGGAATAGGAAAGTAGACAGAACTAAATACGTTGGATTGGTATGATGAGAGCATAGGTATAGTATTTGTCATGTATCAAATTTATACAAATGAATTGTCATGAGGAGGTTTTAACAGTAAACGCTTTACTTACATTTCTAAAATTTTTATAGGGTGATAGGCTATGAGAGCTTAAAGTTGTATTGAGGTTGAAAGAGTATGATCTATCATTTATCTCTTAACATTTAACTGAGTAGTAGGTGATTTATATGCTCTAAATAACATCAATACAAAAGAGAATAATAAGGAAATACATTATATTTAAATTCCATCAATCCAAAATAATTTATCTAAATAATATTTCATTTATTTTTTTTTAATTTTAAATTAAGTGATTGAATCTCCACAAAAACATTTTTTTTTAGTAGAATACTAATTATAGTTGAAGTATATAATACTAGTAGTTGCAAGTAAACATTATTCTCATGGGATTGATAGTCTACTCTATCACTATATTACTTGATTCAACACGTATACTTGCATATATTGAGTGTGATTTTTATAATTTTCATATCAAAGAAAGCCTAAGAATTATTTATTGATTGATGGAGTCCTAAATTATTTTCATAATTATTTAGGTTACTCCACCGCCCCCATTAAGTTTTTGGCACCATTGTTGGGGAGAATTTGTTCTATTTACAAATTTATTATATTATTGAAGTAGCTATATAATTATTAATATTATATATTCATTTATTCTTTCATTTTAATTTATTGATTGTATATATGTGGTTGTGTTCTTATAGGACATAGAGGGAAGGGGAGGCACAATAAAGTTTTGATTATTAAATTGAGAGAATCCTTTCTAAAATTAGAACCAACAAAAATATTTTTAAAATGGATGACCTAGTTCAAAACTTATATCATTCAAAACCTTTAAGGATTTTGCAAACCCTTTATTATATGAAATTCACCAAAGCATAAATAGACCCATCATCCAATCAAATAATTTTGAATTGGAACTTATAATCATATATATGGTACAAAATTCACAATTTTGGGGAACTCCTGTTGAAGATCTTAACCAACATTTAGTAAGTTTCTTAGAAATTTGTGTAATATTTAAGTATAATGGTGTTAGTGATGATGTCATTAGACTTCGACAATTCCCATTTTCTCTAAGAAACAAAGCAAACATGTGGTTAAATTCTTTAGATGTATGCTCTATTACCACATAGAATGAGTTGGCCCATAAACTTTTAGGAAAATATTTCTTACCTTCTAAGACTACTAAGCTTAAAAATGATATTATTTGATTTACTCAATAAGAAAGAGAATCTATTTATTAGAGTTAGAAAAGATTCAAGGAGGTATTTAAAAAGTTCCCTCACCATTCCTTACTTGATTGGTTGATAAATCAAGCTTCTAACAATAGATTGGTATGATCCCTTAGAGCCATAATTGATGTTGTAGTTGGAGGTTCATTGATGTCAAAACCTTTTGAAGAGGTTTATGAAGTAATTAAAGAATTGAAAATAAATAATTTTTATTGGCGTTCTGATATAGTGAATCCTAAGATAGTGACTACAATATATAAAAATAATTCTTTATCCATTTTGACAACACAAGTTACAAAAATATCAAAGAAATTAAAAACTTAAAATTCTGATTCAACTTTATATTAGGAAGATAAAAGTGTAGCGGAAGAAAATAAAATTTTGATTGGAAGAAAAAATCATCCATATTTAAATATATATAATCCAAATTGGAGGAATCACCCAATTTTTTAATTCATAAATAACAATGGTGGATGTCAATGGAATTATGTTTAATATAACCTTGACATAAATTGTAATAATCAAAATCAAGCTACTAATAATCCAAGACTAGTATATTCTCTTTGATTTAATCTAAGACATTAGTATGGAACTAGGAAGACATCTCTAGAACATGAAGTCATATAATTATGAACTCAATTACAAAATAAAATTACATCAATTAAAAATTTGAAAACTCAACTAAGTCAACTTATAATATCTAAGAGTAGTAGACTCAATGGATCTCTTTCTAATAATATTGAAGTTAATCCTAGTAGATAGAGAGAGATACAAATAAGACTTAATTGAAATAGTAATCATCCACCTTAGCTAAATAAAAAAATTCGGAAAATTTTGGCAAAAGACTATAAACTTAGTGCTGCTTAAGTGGCAACCAAATCTTAGGTTTAATCATTTATCAAGTCTGGCTGATAAACTTATCATTTCAATAAGGTAACCCATGTATGTGTGATAATGTATCATTATTAATTATTTTAAAAAAAATATCATATTTATTTTCAACACAGATTTTATGTACTTTTTATCACTCAAATGAAAGCATGTATTGTAATATTTATTTATGTGTTCATGTACAAATTAGAAACTTCCCTTCATATTCAAATTATTATTATCCTCTAATTACTTTTATATTCTAATTATTATAAAAATGACCATTAAAAATTATAAAAAATAGGATAATAATAAAACCCAACATCATATTTTGAATGAACTCTATTTTTACTTCATAGGTTAGAAAATCTTATACTTGACTCATTCAACCTTTGAGCTATTACCCTAATTTGAATATTTATGTTATACCTTTATGAATTTAACTTTTAAAAATTATAAGATGAAAAATTAGTATTTAAAATTAGATATGAGTATAATAAAATTTAAAATCATAACTAATTTGAAGATGGAATTAGTAATCTCAATAAGTCCATACATTAAAATTATTAAAACTGTAAATTTAAAAATCATAACTATGTTTGAAGATGGAATTAGTAATCTCATAAAGTCCATACATTAAAATTATTAAAACTGTATGAGAATTCTAAAGTAGAAGCTAATATTTAAAATCATCAATTATATACTCCACAAAAAAAAAAAAGAAAAAAAGAACTACAAATAGTTCTTAAAAAGAAAAAGAAATGAAAATATCAAAAGAAAAAAAATGAGTACATTCAAATATTTGTATTAGTAAAAGCATAAAGATTTGAATTACAACCTTGTACAAAAATTTTAAGGGATAAGATGAGAGAGCTAATATAAGAGATAGTGAACTAATGAAAGTATAGTTTTGACTATAATCATATAAAATTATTAAAAGTATATTAGTAACTTAAACATTCAAGATTAAAGATTAAATCTATAACATATAATTTCAAATTAGGTAAATACAAGAATGATTGATTAAGTTTAACTATTGGCAATTTTCTAAACTAGAAATATAGCTTTGATTCTTTTCTATTAATTCTAGACTATGCTGTATTATCTTATATTTTAGTAATTTTAGTTAATCTCTTATTATATTAGTTAACAATTTAATCATAATTATAAATTTTATTTGCTTAAGGATATGCAAAAGTTTAAGCTGGGGAGGGAGGATATGACTAGTATAAATAATGTTATATTTTATGTGTTAGTTTATCAATAAAATATGTTGTTTTAGTTGTATTTGAAATTCATTAAAATTTTGGAAAGGAGTAAAATTTTAAAGTATGGTACAACATCATGGCATTGGACACAATACAACCTCGACACTATCATTGAAACCATTGAAGTGCTCAAATATGGTCATGGAGACAGCCAGACTTTATTTGATTGTGCTGAAGTGTCGAAAGACTCAGAGTCGTAAAGCCCATTCAACTATACTAGCACTATAGTGTTAGAGGAGTCAGTGATGTAAAGTCATGTCTCTGTCTACACATCACCACAATGACAAATTCCAATGATGCTAAGTCAAGGGAGTGGCACATGGATATTGCAAAGATCTATCATTAGTAGCACTGCGGTGCTATAGTTGGATCTATTTAGGCTACGATCTTCTAATGAAGAGATGTGTCAGTTCATCAAAGAGCAAATCCATATTAAAAAGTACTACAGTGTAGGAAACCCTTTAGTATAACACTATGATATTAGTTCATATTATGGGCTTTAAGATATAAGTGTCTCAAACACTTCTGCAATGCCATCATTAACACCATTGAAGCACACAAATACGGACATAGATATGCCCAATCTCTATTTTCATAGTATTTTAGTGTTGGAAGAGTCAACACCATAAAGACCATACAACTATCCTTGCACTGTAGTATTAGAGGAGTTAGTGCTGCAAATCCTAGTCTCTATTTACACATCATTGTAGTGCCAAATTCAAACACCGCTAAGTCATGGGAGTGACACATGGAAGTCACATTGCTCAATCATCAGCAGCACTACGACACTATAGTTGGAACTATTTAGGCTACAATTTTCTAGCGAAGAGATGCGTCAGTTCATCAAATAGTGGAACCAAATCAATAAGCACCACAGTGGAGGAAACCCTTCAACACAACACTACAACATTAGTTCATTTTATGGGCTTTAAGACATAAGTGTCTCGAACACCGCATCTCCATAATTTATTTTCTATATTTTTTATAACTAATATGTCCATAATGTTAGTAGAAGAATCAAGTCACTCGTTTAATTTCAGAATTTGTAGTGCTTCTCTAATTTTTTTAGGAGTGACAACTGAGGGAATACATTCAATTAGAGTGTTTGGCTTGTGTTTATGGAAGAAATTTTGTAAGTTCCAAGAGGAGTGTAGAGGAGATCATTGTACTCATCTGGTGATATATTTTTTTTGTACTTTCTTTCTTTTATATAATTAATGAAATGAATACATTTAACTTATTCTTCATTTCTTGCTAAATTCTCTAATTTTTGATTGATTATGTAAATGAAATATGGAGTACTAATGAAATCTCTTCATCAATAATTTCAAGATATTTTCAATATATCAGGTCTTCACTAAATACACATAGTGTCTATAATTATAGTTAATATCAGGTGTAACGTGGAACCTAGGAATGGGAAAATAAACCCAACTAGTTATATTAGACTGATATGATGCAAGCTTAGGCATAGTGCTTGTAATGTATCAAATTTATAGAGAGATTATTATGCGGAGGTTTTAATAGTACATGCTTTACTTATTCTTCTAAGATTTTGAAAGGGTAAAAGTCTATAGGAGTTCAGAGTTATATTGAGGTCGAAAGAGTTTAATTTATCATGTGTCTCTTTATGCTTGACTGGGTAGTAGGTGATTCATATGCTTTGAATTTCATCAATATCAAGAGAATAATTAAGAAATATATTATATTTGCATTCCATCAATCCAAAATAATTTATCTATATAGTATTTCATTTAATTATTCTTATTTTAAAATAAGTAATTGAATATCAACCAAAACATATTTTAATTAAGTATGTCAATTCTTGTAGTTGAAGTAGATAGTACTAGTAATTACAAGTAAACATTATTCCTCATAAGATTTATACTCTATTATATCACTATATTACTTAATTTGATATGTATACTTGTGTACATTAAGTGGGTTATTATAATTTGTATATCAAATAAAACCTAAGCATTATTTAGGGACTAATATAGCCCTAAATAATTTTCAAAATTCCTTAGGTGACTCCACCGTCCCCATCACGAAGTTACTTAATTATCTGTAGTTAAAAATGGATTGATGAGATGCTGTAGTATGAAAATCCAAAAATCAGAAGAGCTATATAGTTCAGATAAGTGTCAAAGCGATAAGATCAAGGCTGTTAATCTTGAGATTATAGGTCCATATTTTGTATAGTATAAAAAACATTTAATTAAACCCTAAATTATGAAGAAAACCCTGTTTATAAAAATAATTTAACCAATGTCTACTAAATTTTAAACTAAGCATTAGGGGAGCATAATGAATATTGGGGAGGTGTTTTTATGGTTTAAAACATGCTATTCAAAAAGCTAATTTGATCTAAATTGCTTAAGCTAGGGTTTAGGATTTACCTCAATTGGCTGGATCTAATAGGGTGTTTTAGGGCTTGTTCAGCTCTTTGAGAATTCTAGAAAAATCATGCAGAATATGACTCAACTTGACAAGCTCTATATGAATGTCTTTTGAAGTTGGATAGACTTTAAGCATGATTGGATAGAATTTTACCATCAATGAAGAGTAATTGGCAGGATTTCACTTCACGATTGTAGAGGTAGTCCTTTGGAGCTGAAATGAAATTAGAACTAGCTCTCAAAGGTTGTGAGTTAGTCAGAGAATGCATTGACCTTAAATGAGTCATTTTGCACACTTAACTTAATTCAAACCCTAGGAGCTAAATGGAGGGCTGAGATTTATTTGGAAATATTCTAAGATGTGTGACACTTATCCTAGGGTGGTTATGAGGTAGGGAAAAGGATAAAGCAAAGATAATGATGTGTAAAGGACACTTTATATTAATGTGGCAGAAGGGGACAATTTGCTAGATTAGGGCAAAATCCATGACTTAACTAAGCTTAGAAGCTTTTTAGAATGACTTCAAAATTAAATTAAATTGTTTAGAGTAGCTAGTTTGGAGGGAAATGATTTATTTAGGGATTATTGATCAATCAAGTTCATATGATCTTTTGTTGACCATTTGAACCATCAACTTGGTCAAGGGATATTGATAATGTAGGAATCCATGACCTCTAATTTGAGCTTTTGATGATGACAAATAATACAGTCTAAATATCCATTCATTGAATATCATTTGATTTCGATTATTGCCTGTGAGTACTAACATTTTAGGAAGATCACAAATTACTCAGGACAACAGGAAGACTTAAGACTGGTTAGATTAGGAGTGTGAGTCTGATACATTTTAATTTTCTATTTATTTTACTTTTTTTCTTGAGTTTGGCCACAAATTGTATGTAAGTCTGAGCAATAAAGCACACACATAGGGGGAGAGGGTTTTTTAAAAGGAAATAAAAATGATTTTTTTTTCTGTTGATCGTACTATATGACTTTATATCATACTGTATGATCTCATCTAGTAAAATGATTTTCTATGAACAGATTGCACTGTACGATTTTTCCCGTACTGTACGATGTGTTACAAGTCCAAAACCCTAGCCGCTAGATTAGTTTTAGTAAGTTTTATTAGCCATTCGCACTGTATAAAAATCTTCGTACTGTATGATTTTATTTGAATACTTACTTAAATTAACCTGTAATTAGTGGATTAAATCAGGGACTAGTCTCTGATTGGTCATCGTACTGTACAAACATGTTTGTGCTATACGATGAATAGAGGCTGATTTTGATCGTCCCGGAGATCATCCTGGATGATCCCTTGATTTGGCCTCATCATACTATACGAAGTTGATCATACTATACTATGAAAAGAGATGAGTTTTGATCGTCCTGTACGAACAGATGAGTGGAGGTTCGTATGGTACGATGTTATATCATACAGTATAACTTATTTTGAACTATTCATAAATGTTCATACCAGGATGAACACTGTTATACATATCATATTGTATGATGTCATATCACACTGTACGATAGTAATGGCTACTTTGAATATTTCAAGGATTTTGGAGCCTATTTTATGTATCAAATTAATAATCGTTTTGAGAGAGAAATAGAGAGGGGAACGTGATTAGAGAGGGAATCCTTGGCAGAGAGCTCTTGAGAAGTTTTTAGGGTTTGAGAGAGGAAGGAGAAGGTGAGCTTGGTGAGTGAGAAGAGGTGTGAGGGAGATCACACGGTTGCTCCATTCTTGCTGCATCTTGCTCCTCCTGTGACCCGAGAAGAACTTGTGGGAGGATATCTAAGGGGGAGACTCTTCTACATCCGTGACCTCGAAGGTACTCTGCCTTCTCCAGGAGGAAGATAAATGAGAAGGTACTCTGCCATCATCAGGAGGGTGAAAATAGCGCTTGTCCGCCTTGCCTAGGGGGGCAAAAGGAGAGCTATAGTTTGTAGTGAAATTCCCAGAGTGGAGGACTTTGGGGAGTGGACGTAGGTCATGGTTTGACCAAACCACTATAAACTTCTTGTGTGCTTTTATCATTTTAATTATTTTCTTGCACTTTATTTTCATAATATTTGCTTGGTGAAAATTGTGAAAGAAAAAAAATGATTTCTTTGTTGCAAGTTGAGTTCAATTGTTTGCCTTCGTAGTAATTAAAGTTTCATGTTAAAAATTTAAAAATAGCAAAAATTAGAACTTTTGCTTAGGTTTTAATTATTGCTAATTATTGCTATAAAGTTTTCATAATTCACCCCCCCTCTTGTCAATCTAGTAATTTCAATTAGTATTAGAGCCTGGTTTTAAAAATAGTGTTTTAGATAAACTTAAAAAATGATCATGTCACATTTTGGTAATCATAACACTGCTGAGGGTTATTCAATAACCCGTCCACCACTTTTTGACAATATCCCGTTTGATTTCTGAAAAATTAGTATGTCTATTTTTTTTACAGTTTATTGATTAGCCCATATGGATATTAGTCATTGATGAATTTCTTGTACCTTTTAAAACTATGAATGGAGTGAAAACTCAAGTGCCTTTTAACGAATAGAGCAATAAGGGGAGGGAATTAGCTCAATTAAATGCAAAGGTTTTAAATTGCTTTTTCTATGCATTAACATCTGAGGATTATATGAGAGTTTCTACCTGTGCTACTGGTAAGGAGATTTGGGATAGACTGTGCATCAAATACGAAGGAATTGGTGAAGTTAAATAGTCTAGGCTTAACATTCTGTTGCAAGATTATGAACTCTTCCATTTGAAACCTAGCGAAATAATATCTGACATGTACACTAAGTTCACCCAAATCGTGACATCCTTGCATGCATTAGGTAGAGAAATTTCAAATTCTGAAAAGGTTAACAAAATTCTTAGATGCTTACCTAGTTCCTATGATGCTAAAATTACTATCATCATTGAATATAAAGATCTCAATGTTTATTCTATTGATAATCTGCTTGGCTCACTCATTACATACGAGTAAGGAGTGAGTGAAAGGCAAAGTGATGCAAGTGAAAAGGAGCAAACGGTGGCATTAAAAGTAAATAATTTAGAAAGCGACAGCTTTGAAGGGGAGGAAGAAGATGATATAGTTGATTACCCAATAGTTCAAGAACTTCTTAAAGAGAAAATAAAGGGATCATCAAAATGGCTGGAATAAACGTAAAAACTCAAAGTTTAATAAAGTTTCATATGATACAATCAATTTTGAGTGCAGGAAGCTAGGTCACCTTCGAGCTGATTGTCGCAACTTAAAGAGCCAACCTATTAAGGAAAAGAGTGAGGACAAAGCCAAGTATAAGATAGGTAAAATGAAGACACAAAAAGCTTTTTGGATTGACTCTACCTCAGAATCATCAGAAAAAGAAGCAGAGGAGGAGGTAACAAATTTGTATCTAATGGCTAACAATAATCTTGATCAATTGGATCAAGATGAGGTATGTCAACTTTCATATGAAGATTTATTGCTTATTTCTAAAAAACTTCATGACTAGTATTTGAAATTGAAAAAGATACATGCTAGTCTTAATATTGAGTTTAGTAGTTTACACACTGAGCATGCTAACTTAGGAAAAGAAAATTCTGATTTAGATAGAGATCATATGCTACTTCTTGATGAGTATGATGCATTAAATAAGAAGCATATTGAACTAACTGAAGTGCATGAAACCTTGAAAACCACTCATGTTAGAAGAAGCTTTCGATAGACTAGACAAACTTGCATTAGAAGTAGATCACATTAAGCATTTCCTAAAATGGGAAGTTCACGGATTGACATATCAAAACAATAGAACTCGAAAAGGAAATTGCATCACTCACATTAGCCCAACCTAGCAAACCCCCAACACAGCATGCATCACACAATTTTAAGAAGAGGCAACACCACCCAAATAGGTTAGTAAACCCATTTCTTGGTGTTAGGTGCTTCTCTTGTGGCATCTAGGTCACATAGCCCACACTTGCATAATTCATCATAGGACACACTTAGTATGGAGACCTAAAGTGCATCCATTACAGCATAACATGCATACATCTCATTCATGCAAGCATAAGGAGGAACCCAAACTCACTTAGGTTCCAAAATCTAATCCTTGAATGAAATTATAGGGATGCTCTCACAAAAGATCTAGTGAGAGCATGTGGTACCTAGATAGTGGCTGCTCGCGATACATGACTGGAGATATGAAGAAGTTCATTCTACTAGAGATCAGAATTGGAGGCAAAGTAATATTGGGAGACAACACTACCAGGAAAGTGATAGGCTCAGGTATTGTTGGTAATGCTAAGAATTTTTTAATTAAAAATGTTGTATTAGTTGTTGGTTTGAAGCATAACTTACTTAGCATTAGTCAAATGTGTAATAAAGGTTTTAACATTAAATTTATGTCTGATAAATGCTTGATTAGGTTAAATAAAAAACTTGTTTTAGAAAAAAAATGAATGAATAATGTTTACATGTTAGACCATGATTGCATTGATAGTTCAAATTCTTTTTTCCTAAAAATAATAGTTGATGACTCATGATTATGTCATAGGAGACTATTCCATGCTAGTATTAAAACACTTAGAAATATTACTCAAAAAAACCTAATTAGAGGCGTACCTAAGTTAGACTTTACTGAGGATCATTTATGTGATGATTGCCAACTAGGAAAACAAGTCAAATCATCCTTTCATTCAGTTAAAGATGTGGTCACCTCTAGGCCACTAGAAATCTTACACATGGACTTATTTGGACCCGTTAGCACAGCTAGCATAGGAGGGAAAAATTATGGATTTATGATTGTAGAAGACTTCACTAGATTCATTCGGGTTAGATTCCTAGCACATAAAAATGAGTTGTTTGAGAAGTTTAAGGTATTCTCCACATGGATTCAACAAAAATTAGGTTGTGAAATCTCAACAATCCATAGCGATCATGGTGGAGAGTTTCAAAATAATTGATTTGAATCATTTTGCCAAGAGATAGAAATAGAACATAATTTCTCAGCCCCTAGAACACCTCAACAAAATGGTATAACAGAAAGGAAGAATAGAACCTTGTTAGAAGCCGCTAGGGCAAAGTCAGTGGAGTACACCCTTCATAGATACTTTTGGGCAGAAGCAGTCAACACAGCATATTATATTTTAAAAAGGGTAAACATTATATCTAAGCTGAAAAAACTTCTTACGAACTCCTTAAGGGTAGGACACTGAATCTTTCACACTTATATGTCTTTGGGTGTAAGTGCTTCATATTGATTAATGGCAAACTTCCCTTAGGAAAATTTGATCCCAAGTCTGATGAGGATGTCTTCTTAAGTTATTCATCTATAGGTAAGGCCTACATAATCTTTAATAAGAGAACCCTAGTAGTAGAAGAGTCCACCTATGTAGTATTTGATGAATTAGATAAGCCCTCTGAATATAAACTTGAAGATGATAAAATAGAGGCAATCCAAGGAGTAGAGACTATGGCCTTAGGAGAAAGGGTAGAACCTCAAGAAGAATTGCATAAATAATGGAGATATTCTTCTAGTCATCCTAAAGATTTAATTTTAGGAGACCCTTAAGAAGGTGTAAGAGTTAGGCATGGACTTAGGAAAGAGGTTCTTCATTCAGCATTCATCTCTATGATAAAACCTACAAGTATAGATCAAGCCTTAGAAGATGAATTCTAGATTCTAGCAACGCAAGAAGAACTGAACCAATTCACAAGGAATGATGTTTGGGAGTTAGTCAAGAGACATAAAGAACAAAGTGTTGTTGGAACAAAATATGTTTTCAAAAATAAGGTAAATGATTCAGAAACAATAATAAGAAATAAAGCCAGATTAGTAGCTAAGGGATACAATGAAATTGAGGGAATAGACTTTGAAGAAACCTTTGCCCTTGTTGCTAGACTAGAAGCTATAAGAGTGCTCTTAGCTTTTGCTTGTTTCAAGAACTTCAAACTATATCAAATGAATGTAAAGAGTACTTTTTTGAACGGGGTAATTAAGAAAGATGTCTATGTTGAGCAACCCCCGAGATTTGAAAGTTCACAATTTCTAAACTATGAATTCAAATTAAAAAAGGCACTTTATGTATTAAAGCAAGCACCAATAACATGGTGCGAAAGACTTAGCTCATTCCTATTGGATAGAGGATTTTAAAAGAGTAGTTTAAATACTACACTCTTTTTATAAAAGAACAAAAATGAAATTTTTATTGTTCAAATCTATGTGGATGAAATTTTATTTGGATCTTAAGATAAAAATCTGTGTGATGTATTTTCAAAAATAATGAGTAATGAGTTTGAAATGAGCATGATGGAAGAACTTAATTACTTTCTTGACTTTAGTGTGAAATAAATGGATAATGGAACATTCCTTAGCCAAATGAAATATATTAAGAATGTTCTAAAAAATATGAAATGGATAGTGCTAAGCCCATGAACACTCCAATGAGCCCAACAATTCAATTAGACAAAGATCCTAATGGGAAATTAGTCGATTAGAAAAAATATAGATGAATGATTGGATCCCTTCTCTATCTGACTGCCAGTATACCGGACATAATATTTAGTGTTTGCCTCTGTGCCCATTTTCAAGTTGATCCTAAAGAGTCTCACCAACTGCAATCAAGAGAATCCTGAGGTATCTACTAGGCACCCAAACTTAGGAATTTGGTATCCTAGGAACAACACTTCCTTTGAAATCTTAGGATACTCAAATTATGATTTTGCAGGATGTAGGATATATAGAAAAAGCACCCCTGGTACCTACCAATTCATAGGACAATCATTAGTTTCTTGGTCCAATAGGAAGAAAAACTCAGTAGCCCTTTTCACAACCGAGGCATAATATATTGCAGTAGGAAGTTGCGTTGCATAAGTACTATGGTTAAAATAACAAATTCTTGATCTTGGCCTACGTGTAGTAACCATCTCAATCATGTGTGACAACACAAGTACAATTTGCATCTTTAAGAACCCAATTTAGAACACTCGAACGAAACACATAGACATTAGACACCATTTCATAAGAGATCACGTTGCTAAGGGGGATATAGAATTGCATCACATCACTACAGGAGATCAATTGGCTGACATATTCAGAAAACTACTAGCATTCTACACCTTCAGCACCTTGAGGACTAGACTAGGTGTGATCATACTGTATGACTTATAACATACTATACGATCTCATCTAGTAAAATGATTTTCTGTGAACAGATCTTACTGTACAATTTTTCCCGTACTATACGATGTATTATAAATCCAAAACCCTAGCCACCAGATTAGTTTAAGTAAGTTTTATTAGCCGTTCGTACTATACAAAAATCTTCATACTATATGATTTTATTTGAATTCTTACTTAAATTAACCCGTAATTAGTGGATTAAATTGAGGACTAATCTCTGATTAGTCATCATACTATATGAACTTGTTCATACTATACGATGAACAGAGGCTGATTTTGATCGCCCAGGAGATCGTCCTGGACGATCCCTTGATTTGGCCTCATCGTACTATATAAAGCTTATCGTACCATACGATGAACAGAGACGAGTTTTGATCATCCCGTCTATCGTCCTGTACGAACAGATGAGTGAGGTTTGTATGGTACGATGTTATATCATACTGTATGATTTATTTTAAACTATTCATAAACCTTCATACCAGGATGAAGACTGTTATACATATCGTACTGTACAATGTCATATTGTACTGTACAATGTAATATCATACTGTAAGGTAGTAACAGCTACTTTGACTATTTTAGGAATTTTGGAGCCTGTTTTATGTATCAAATTAGTAATCTTTTTGAGAGAGACATAGAGAGCAGAATGTGAATAAAGAGGAATTCTTGGGAGAGAGTTCTTGAGAAGTTTTTAGGGTTTGAGAGATGAAGGAGAAGGTGAGTTTGGTGAGGGAGATCACACGGTTGCTCCATTCTTGCTGCATCTTGCTTCTCCTATGGCCCGAGAAAAACTTATGGGAGGCTCTCTAAGGGGTAGACTCTTCTACATCAGTGACCTCGAAGGTACTCTGCCTTCTCCAGGAGGGAGAAAAATGAGAGGGTACTCTTCCATCGCCAGGAGGGTGAAAATAGGGCTTGGCACTCCGCCACGTCGGGTTGGTAAAAGTGAGTCTTATAAGGGCTTCTCCGTCTTACCGAGGGGGCAAAAAGAGAGCTATAGTTTGTAGTGAAATTCTCGAAGCGGAGGACTCCGGGGAGTGAACGTAGGTCATGGTTTTACCGAACCACTATAAAATTCTGGTGTGCTTTTTTCCTTATCATTTTTATTATTTGCTTGCACTTTATTTTCATAATATTTTCTTAGTGAAAATTGTGAAAGAAAAAAAAAAGGATTTTATTGTTGCACGTTGAGTTCAATTGTTTGCCTTTGTAGTAGTTAAAGTTTCATGTTAAAAATTTAAAAACAACAAAAATTAGAACTCTTGCTTAGGTTTTTAATTATTGCTACAAAGTTTTCACAATTCACCCCCCCCCCCCCCCCCCTCCTCTTGTCAAACTAGTAATTTCGGATAAGGCATGTAGGGAAGTTCTTAAGTGTTGGTGAGGTGGTTTGAAAGGAGTTTGAAGAAAAGGAATTTGATTTTGAATAAGGGAGTTTGACCATTTGAGAGATTCTGATAGTTTTGAGTAGTTTAACTAGTCAAACCTAACCAAGCAAAGAATGGTAGTCTATGGGAGCTGTTTGGAGGTTAATGGAATGGTTTTGAGTAGTTGAAATGCTTGATTGGATCACATACAATGATTGAGCCCAATCTATCCTAAATTTACCATATCAAGATTCAATTGATCTATTTTTTAATCCAAGGTGATCAATTAAATCCAATTCAATAGGAGTTGTATTTATAGAAGTCTGGTGAGAATAGAAGTGATATGGAGTTCAATTGGAGGTTATTGGTTTGTAGGTTAATTTTGAAAACTTGAGCTAACAAAAATTGGTCAATTTTGTCAATTAATGGCTGAGGGGTCTATTGTCTGATGGTTTATCATATGAAGTTCCTAGTGAAGGTGTTTGAACCATAATTGAGGACATAGAATTAATGCATTGAGCTACATGATTACAGTGCAGGGCTCTAATTGTAGTGAATATTGACTGAATGATTATTTGATTGACTAAAGTTTTGATTATATGGATGATTGAATGATTGATTGAATATATAATTATTTGTTGATTGAACGATTGATGATTATAAGCTAGTTGATTGATTGTTATAGGCTAGTTGCTTAATTGATTACAATTTAATTTATGGTAGATTTGATTGATTGTAGGTTTGATTGATTGTAAGATTATTTACAACTAGGTGATTGTTAATCACCAGATGAACAATAAGGAGTTTATATAGTTTAGGATAATGAGCACATAAAAATATGAGGTTCATAACATATTTTAAAATAAAATATTTAAATTTTTTATGAGTTGAGTGCTGCAGCGCTGTAATTGGGAGCATGAAAATGCTCGGGACTTTAGAGCACAATTGCATCATAAATTGCCACCTTCGTGTTTGAGTCTCTATTTTTAAAGTAATTTTGAATTTTTCATGTAGAACTATGGCATTGGATTTGATCTTTGTGGATCATTCTAATTTAATCATTTTATGAGCATTTAATGTGTAACTTTAGAGATTTATAGATTTGATCATTCTGAATAATTTCCTATTACTTCCTTACATTTTAATATTTTAAATATGAGTATAGAATTTTATTGATAAAATAAGTGAGAAAAATGATATTAAAAATGAATTAAAAGTTATATAATATGATTTGATAAGACAACTCTGTACTGAAATATATGTGCTAAAATAATTGATAGGACTGATATGTACTAGAATGTGATACTGATTTGACTTAAAGGTTATATTGTACTAATATAGCTCTTTTTGAAAATAACATTCTAATTGATATCATATATATATATATATATATATATATATATATATGATATTTTAACTCTATGTGATAACCTTAAAATTCACTGATTCAATGTTGTTAGTCAGAAGGAGCTGGAGATTGATTGAGAGTTATAAGGAGTCGATGTGACTATTTTACATAATTCAAAAGGAGTTATAAGAACTACTATGATTGGGAGTTTTAAGGGGAGACTGATTCATAGTCATAAGTACAAGTGCAAGATACCATCAAGTTTCCTTCATCTTAATATCTAATTAAATATTGATGATTGTTACTAATTATTATTTATAACTGATTACTAAATATATATACTCATTACTATTACTGCTTATTGTTCCTAAATATAGACTTGAAACTATTATATGACTATATAATTGATAGAATAATAAGAATGATTGAATGACATGATTAAATGAAATTGATTGTATGATAAGGACATAATGACTGATTAATACATGTGACTGATATGTATATAACATATATATTAATATGTAGATTTTCTTATATTACTTATAACATACTATTTCTCTTTCATGTTGGATTATTTTTAGTTGAAATATTTTAGTTAGTGGATGAGTTTTCATGCTTATTATGTGGCTTTGCATGATTTCAAGTAAAGGTAAAGAGTCTGATGCTTGAGGCTAGATAATAATATTAAAGTAGTTTTATTTCAATTTCTTTGGTTTATATATTATTTTATATTTAGTGTGGCTATTGTTTATATAGTTTTGCTTCTTTTAATGTTCTACAAAAATATTGATAGTATTAATATAATTATAGTTTTTCTACTTTTAATTATTTCTTTTAATTCATTTAATCAAATTTTAATTGTCAAATAAATTTTGTTCTAAATGATTAATCATTAGTTATTTACAAAAAAGAAAAATGAAAAAGAAATTCTTCAACTTTAGATCCCAGGGCATGACAAAGTGGCCGAGGAAGACTCAACCATACTATTACATTCTGTTACATTCACATGGTTATTATTGATTTCTAATAAATTGGCCAATATTTATTGTTGCAATAAACTAAGCAGAGGCTTGAGTGATCATTGTGACATGCCTTGAAATAGTGTGACTTGTGCATCAACTAACTTTAGGACTTTTTCTTCCAAAATGTATAACTAGAACCTAACAATGAATCACCTTCATGACTTGTATAGTTTTTTCCTTCACATTATAATGGCTTGCATATTCTTGAGAGCTCTTTTGACAATCATAAAATTTTTATTAAGTATCCTCTTAAACTTCAAGAAATATGTGATGACGACTAATGGTGGGCATGAAAAGTACCAAAGAGATAATTTCTTAAAGGTGGTAAAGAAATGTCGACACTTCAACATATTGTTGATATCCAATAATGATGTTGGCAACACAAAATACATGACATGTAACTAAAAAATGTATTGGTCAACTTTGCCTTTATCCATTTAGCTTGCTTAGTTGGAGAGGTGTACTATTAATCACTTGGGCTCTGAACAACAGTAGCTAGCTTACCACTCAATACCCTGGATCATAAGCCAAATCTGGACTTACTCTGACCTGGATTGGGGGACCAACTAACCACCTAGGCGCTTAAAATCATGTAACCATTCTTTAATAAAAGAGTTGTAAAGATAATAATTAATTATGTTTGAGGAATTGGGGCCAACATTAAGAATAGACCCTAAGTGATTATACTTTGAGAGAAATATGATTAAAATTTTAGACACTTTTAAATTTGTTTCTAATGCAATACATGCTAATTGACTCGAATACATGATATGTATTTGAATCTATTTTTGTAAGGACTTAAAAATAATTTTATCCTAGAGATTACACTACATTCTAATGATAGAATTGCACCCTAATAGGTTAGTTGGTCTGCCAGAACTCACAGATGGGGAGGTGCCTAACACGGAAGAGGAGATTTTAATTTGCTTATGTAGACACTCGGCGGTCCCGAGCTTACTTCTTCAGTCTTTAGAATTTTTATGTGAGCTTAACAATTTTATTTTAATTTTAAGTAGAAAAGTTTTTATTCGCACCCTCACGAGCCTCTTTGTATCATGCTAAATCAAATATGGTGTGAAATGAAAAAAAGCTAGAAAAGCAGGCATTTTTAGTGCATAAAAAATTTAAATAATCAATCAAATTAATTAATTAAATAGTTGTCCATATGGAAAGTACCACTTAATTTATAACATGTGATTTACATAAATTAAAAGTGGTCGGATATCACTGACAATAGCCAAGATTCAAATCCTAGGATTGACATAAGTGTCTTTGAGTTGGATACACTTTGTCTTCTTCATCTTTTCTCCTTCCGTGAGCTCCTTGAATTCATCGAGTCTAGATATTAAAAAAAAAAAAATTTCCCCAAACGGGTGTTTTCTTTTATCTATGGATATTAAAGTAATAATAATTTTGGATCTCTTAATGGAAGGGAACTCTACCCTAAGGGATATTCTCTCCTCTTTAGATTCCAAGTTGTATGTGTATATCCCAACTCAAAAGACCACTTTCACAACACTTGGCTTAATCAAATTATATTACACCTCAAAATTAAAGAAAATTCTAGACCTTCTCCATGGTTATAATCAAAATCATCCCAAGCAGTTATAGATATTGAATTGCTTAAATTAAATTCTTAATCATGCTTGACCATGCTCTTTTGATTTAAAGGGCAACTTAGCAATTTGCACCTACAAAAAAAGTCTTAAAGCTTTTAATTTTTCCACCTCTAATTTAGTCTTGGATAAATATGGCCACCTGTAAAATTCTTATGAGCATCCAGATCATTCTTAATTAGGGGGTAATCTAATGCCCATCACATAAATTTGCATGTTACATAAATAAAAGAATAATCACACCAATTAATCATTTTACAAATAGCATCTAGTGAAAGCCACAAAAAACTCGGCACACAGGTAAAAAAAATGTAAACACCAACCTAGCCTAAAATTAGAGTTGGTTGTCCTAGCAAGCTATCTAAAATGTGTGTAGAATTCTGTGTGGCTTGGCTATGTCTTAGACTGGGTAGTTTGTTAAATTTGTTTAATGTTTTATTTATTAAAAATTAAAGGGGAGTTTTAATTTAAGATTAAATATTAGTGTTTTGTAATTGATTTTTTAAAATAAAATTTAAGTTTTAAATTATTACTACCTTTATTTACACATGGGCCATGAAGATTATTTCACATTTCTTGGGGCTAAGCTAATATATAGCCTCGTAAGTCCAGGTTGCTAAGTAATATAATTTGATTTTATTAATTTAATTGATTAGAAATTAAAGGATTAATAAATTTTATTAGATTGATGGATTACTAATTTTAGGGTTTGATTTAATTTAAATTTTTAATTAATTGGTTCATGACATTATCATAGTGGGCTTGAGGAACCAAGCCTCCTTAGAACATGTAACCTATAGCTCAAGGTTGTCCAGCCTATAAACCTGATTGATGTAGTTAAATTAAGAATTTTAATTTAGTTAAATAATCATTAATTAGTTTATTTTAAAGTTTTACACACTATTGAATTCATTCATTGTGTTGTTACAATGGGTTTGAGGAATCAGGCCTCCTTAGGACACTTAGCCCTGTAGCTCAAAGTAGTCAATCCTAAAACTTGATGTATTAAATTAAGGGGACCAATTTTGACTTTTAAATAAAAGTGAATTCTAGAACTTTATGATTTTTCCTAAATATTAGATCTAAGGATGAATAATTACGCAGTAAGTTTACTAGAATTGAAATTTTCTATATTAAGTTATGATTTTTGAAATGTTGACCTAGTTCTAAACTACAATTGATCAAAATTTAAATTTTTTAATTTAACTTATTTCTGGTAGTTTGATATTTTTAGAAAATACAAGATCTTAAATGGAGTTGAATGGCTTTGAATTTGGTTAATTCAAAATTTCTAGAATTAGTTATGATTTTTTAAAGTTTTGGTAATTAATTGAATTTTTAAATTATTTAATTAGGAAGTTTTTTAATGTTTTTATCAAACTCATTCCTAACTTCATGGAATCACTCCCAAGGTCAGGGAGGACCCAATGGAGAATTTCTAAGCATTTTGAATGTATTGGGATTTTTTAAAAATTTTCTTAAATAATTAAATCCATTAATTCTTAATTTTCACTAAAATTTAAATTAAGTTCAAATTAGAGGTTCAATAAAGTTGCATTTATTTCAATTGTTAGGCATTTTATTCTGGTCAATTTGATATATTACTTATAATTTTTGAATGTAGTGTTAATTTATAATAATTTTTATAATTTTTATGCTTAATTAAAAGGTTCATTTGACTTAATTAAATTTTAAAATTAATGGATTTTAATATAAAAGTACTCCTAGCCTAAGGTAGATCATGTCACTTTGTTTTAGTGTTTTGAACTTCTCCCCTATCGGCTGTATAATCTAATTTTTATAAATTTCTCAAAAATTGTCATTGATTTTTGTTCTTAAGTGTCGGTAAGTTATAGAGGTATATAATTAAAAGTCTCTAACCCTTAATACATGTACATCTTGACACACAAAGCAAATAATCAACAAATATGTGACCTAAATCTAGGTGTTTTGGGAAGGGTGAACTCCTAAGTGCTTGGGTTAACCCATGACCCAAACACTTAGATAATCACCCAAGAAAATGTTTCCCCGTGATGCGTCTCTTAACTATCCATGATAAAGGAAACATTTTTCATATATTTCATCAATCAAATCCAAGAGCAAGCGACGAGACTAATTATGGATTATGCAAATTAAAACAATAGGATTCAAGCAATTGACTTTCGTACTTGCATTTAATTTTATTGATTCAACTTGTTAAAGATTAATATCTGTTTAAAACTTTCATGAAGAGGTTTAACTGAATAGATTCAAGTCAAATTTCATGCATAAGGATATTTTAAAGTTAAATTTAAATATAACTCAAGCTAAAATTAAATTAAATAACTATTAAAATATAGTTTAATTTTTTTTTTAGAAAATTCACTAAAGCGTAAAAATACCTTGAAAATAATTCTTACAGAACTTCAAAATATTTGGATTTATATTTAAAGCAATATTAATTAAAAACCAAAATAACAAATATTTAAAATTATTAAATACTTATAAAATATTTTCACTCAAATTTAATTTTTAATTAAAGAGGATTTAATTCAAAGAAAAATGAGTTTTTATTTATAATTTTTGGGTAAAAAATGAGTTTTTTATGAATTTTCAAAGTTCATGTTATTTTAAAATAATATAAAATCAATCAAAAAAAATTAAATCCTAAATTGTGACGATAACGTTAACTACAGGCCATGCGATACTCTTTAGACTGTTAGATAAAAAACGTGTAGATCGGTGACCACGCGGCCCTCTCTAGGTTGTTGGATCAAAATCGCGGCATAGATGTGTTATAATTGCCAATGATTGCACCACAACAATCATAGGCATTCATTGTGGGATGCGGCAATGCAACTTCGCGCATCACTTATCTAAGTGAGCAGGTCATAGATGTTGTTGGATCATCTACTATTTGGATTTAATAATGTAGATTGAGTTGGACAATAATCTAGATGACAAGATTAACTGCATGATTTGATAGAATTGTATAAAGAAGAGGTCTGGACTAATGATGGCGAGATCAACAGTACAAATTTTGTACACTTGCATGGCTTAGATGAAAAGTCCTAGGAACATAAAAAATATCTCATTCTCTAAAAATAGACAACCATATCAAGTAAAATTTTAAACAAAACTTCTATGTTTGAAGAACATCAGTGGGGTGCCATTTATTTGGTCTAAAAATTGCTTTTCAAAATGCTATTTTAAACCAAAGGTGTAGAGGTAGGGTTTAGATTTTACAAAGATTTAACAAGTGGATTTTTTGGTTTTTGAGTTCTTTGAGCTTGTAGATTATCCACACACTTTATTCTTGAAGAAAGCATGGTCTAAATGAAGGAGATGGCTAGTTCATTAGAGAAATAGCCACGAACAACCTTTGACTGGTAGGTTTTTGCTAGGGAAAGGTAGAGGGATTGCTCGGCGAGTGAAATAAAATGAAAAATATTCTTGAAGGGACTTAGAGGCTGAGGTTGAATGAAAATTGAAATGAGGCCATTTTCTTAATTTAATCTCTAGAGTTTTCCTTAGAAGGTTATGATCTAACACCCCTCCCTTGGATCGTAGACCTGCCTCCACAGTCATTGGATGACAGGGAAAAAGGTTGAAGGAGCCCCATTCTAATTAGTGACTTAGTGTGGGCGGGGAACCACTCTTGCCTCTTTAAGCTAAACCAGGTATTGGGCTTGGTTAGAGAGCCTTTAAGAGAACTTTGGCTCTCGTTTGGGCATAAAAATCTAGGGCATTTGAGAAGGATTGAAAATTTTATGAGAGTTTGAGTACCCAAGCTTGATTGAGCTATTTTTTAACTATTTTACTATTCAAATAGTCAACTAAAGCTGATGTGGAATTACAAATGGTAGTTAGGCATTGGTTGGGTAACTTTCAAATGATTTGAAGTAATGCACTTGAGATTGAAGGTTGACTTAAATCCTTGTGTTTATTGGTTTGACCTGTCAACTAGGCTTGCTGACTGATGAGGAGGATAAGGAGTGGTGTTTGTCTGCTGGTTGAGCGAACTCCAAATCCTTAAAGCAATGTGTTTTGAAGCTTGAAGGAAAGGTTGGCCATGGAAGATTTATTTTAAGTTTGGATTGACTAGTGAACTAGTCAAGCTATTGAAATTGACTAAGATGAAATTTAAGGAGGTGTATGCATATTGGTTGAGTGGGCTTGAAGGAGTGTGAAGCTATATGTAGAGAGTTTAAGTGAGTAGCCAAGTGTATGAAAAGGTTTGACCAAATTTAAGGTGTTGACTTGGTCAAAACCACCATGATTTGAGTCATAATGGACATAAGCTCACTCAAACCATGACTTGAGGTAGAATTAAAGGTTAATTAAAGCTTTGATTGAATATAAATGATGGTTTGATAAGAAGAAAGAGGTTTGGCCAAGTCTAAGGAGTTGATTGAGTCAAACTCATAAGAGTTTGACTTAAGGTGAGTTTAAATACACTTAAACTACACATTGGAGTGGAATCAAGGGTTTGAAAAGATTTGAATAGGTTGAATTGATTGAGCACAATAAATTGAGCTATATATACAAACTTTGACTAGCAAAGGGTCCAATTGACTAGGTCAACTATTTACTAGGTTAAAATGGCTAGTCAAGCTCAAATCAGTGAGAGATGTGGTCAAGAGACTTTTAATGGATCCAAGATTAAATTTAAACTGGATTGAACATGAAGAATGGTTAATGGTAGATCTGGTCAACCAAGGTTGACTTGATAAACCAGGTTAAACCAGAGGTTGGATTTGGGCCCAATAAATTTGGATTGATCAATAGAGACAATGGAGGTGGTCCCATGCATTGGAATAGTCATTTGGCCTAAAATGGGCATTTTAACCCTTAATGGGCATTTTGGTCAACCATGCTTGACTTGTTTAATAAGGTCAGACAAAAGTCTGGGTTTGGGTCCAATTAATGTACCCCTAATGATAATTTGGATTCATTAGAGGAGGTTTCAAGGATTAAATAGACTATGCCATGCTGAATTTTGTAAAAATTTGCCCTTAAATGAAATTTTGGTCTTTTTTACCCCTAGTGAACTCTTGGTCAAATTGGGTCTAACAAAATGAAGTTTACTTGCCAACATATCATAACAAAGGCTATGGACATGATTAAGGGCTTGGGGGAGGGTCAAAATCCATAGGTTGGAGGGTCTAGTGGCATAGGCTATAAATATTTGAAGGTTTTATATCATCTGGAAATCAATGCAAATTCTTAGGTTAGAGTCCTTTGATTGGGATCAAATTTGGAGAGTTAACCCTAGGAACAATCCTGATCAATATGAAACTATTAGATCTAGAATCAAAGTTCATTTGTCTAGATTTTAAGGTGTTAGAAATATAACCCTTTTTAGGGTTTCAAAACCTTGGCCCTTAACCCTAGATTTTGGTATGGAGCTCTATATTTAAAAGGAATTTTGAATTTGATTCGTTGAATTTGGATTATCTACACCAACCTCAATCATATGGATGTTTGAGGATGATTGAATCTTAATCGAAGGCTAGATTAATTGTGATTTCTATCATTGGATCTCTACGATTGACAAATGGATTGGGATATCTACGATTGACAAATGGATGAATATCAACCATTGAAAAAATATAATTACATTAATTTTCAGTGAATATTTACATAACCGACAAGTTCCTAAAATGTTAATATAAAATATTTAATATTAAAACACAAAATAAAATATATAACCAAGCAAAGAAAAGTAAAATATAAACTATCACCCAATGATTAGACACACATTATAGGCTCTTTATTCTTACATGATTTCATATAAAAATCATATAATGAGATGAGCCTAGAAAGAAAAAATAATTTTACATTACATTCATTACAAAAAAAAAAATTAATATGTAAACTCTAGTTCTAGTTAATATAAATTAATAATAGACTATATGTACAAACAATAAGCAATTTATGAAATTAATATCAATCAATAGTAAAAATCATTATAATTAGTAAAGTAAGAGTACTTCAATAAAATAAAGGAGTATATCAATCTATAAAAAAATTGAAAAAATCTATAATTTAATAATAGGGGCTACACAGTAAAAAAAGCTTAAGCCTTCTCTCAGTATTTTATAGCAATATGTTGTATCAGTATGTCTAATAATATCTATCAATGTCTCTAACATATGCTATTCTATGTTATATCAATACTATTGAGGGTTTTATCAATTCTACACTAGTTCTATTCATCAATCAATTTATATGATATCAAAAAATTATAATCCTTGATGTAATTATGAATAACGAGGTAGAAAATCTAATTTTAATGTAATTTAATCCTAATTTCCACCAATTTGTCAACAATCACTATCTAACAATAATTGTTCAAAAATCTTAAATTAGTTCATAGGTAGCTTTCAATAAATTAAAGAAGAGTCATGACTCTTTATCTGTCGACATAATTTGATTAATTGGTTACAGGCTAAAATCCATGACTATACCATAATTCTTTTATTTAAAGAAAATTTTATTTATCCCACCATCCGTTATAGGGTAAAATATTTTAGTAGGTAGCCCATATTAATTTTAGTGTTTACATTCAACCTTTATTACTTACATCTAAATGTCAAATTTATTTTATATAAAATTATTTTATTTATTCAATTCAATATAATGTATGAAATGTTGTAATATATGAAAGACAAGAACATCTACATACTTTACATGAACTTAAAAAAAAATCATAACTATCAATTTACCTAGTGCAATTCAATAAGATTACAGTCAAAATACTCATGATAATTATATATATCATATAAAAAATTATCTGGTGAAATTTTGAAAAATTAGGAGAAAATATATTTAATTAATTATAGGAAAAATAAAATCATAATACACAATATCACTAAAAACAAAAGTAGGAATCAGGTTCCTTCAATGATTAAAATAAATCTCTAAACATAACCAATGGGCGACGAATCTCAAAAAACTTTCTTAATCCTTGCTCTCCCCTCATTTCTCTCCCTTCTTTGCTCTTCTTCCTTCTGACTCCTTCCCTAGCAAGGATTGAAAATGAGTGAAGGGGCGGTCGTTGGCAATGATTTATATTAAATATATTAAAAATATATTTAATGTGTCCAGCGTTGCGGCGCCCTAAACCCAACATCGTTGAGATGCATGCCACCCCCATAGTTATTATAAATTAGAAAGCTCAACGTAACGGAGATGCTTACTTGGTTCTTCAAGGAACCACTGTTCTCATAAGGATAGTGCCACAACATTGTATGTTGAAATTTTTATATTTTCAAAAAAATTATTATTTTTAATGAAATTTAGGGTTATTAAACCTTGAATGGAGGGAACCCAAAAGAGTTATCTTATAATAATGTGAGCATCTCTTCAAATGTGGGCTTGGTTAGATGAGTTCCTTTACTTTATGACTACATCATAGTTATTATAAATTAGAAAGCTCAAGGTAACGGAGATGCTTACTTGGTTCTTCAAGGAACCACTGTTCTCATAAGGATAGTGCCACAACATTGTATGTAGAAATTTTTATATTTTCAAAAAAATTATTATTTTTAATGAAATTTAGGGTTATTAAACCTTGAATGGAGGGAACCCAAAAGAGTTATCTTATAATAATGTGAGTATCTCTTCAAATGTGGGCTTGGTTAGATGAGTTCACTAGTCAAACTTTATGACTACATCATTTATTAAGTCCTCTACGGGCAAGCTCCTATACTGTGAGTTTCATTAGGGTAAATACCTTACTTTCTCTGACCTTATTCCAATTAAATCTTCTCAGAGCAACGTTAAATTTGGGTGAGCACTCCTCTTGATCGTGCTTGTCGAGGATGATCCTAATTGAAACCTTTGAGTGAGGTACATACATATATATATATATATATATATATATACACATTAGCATGTACTTTTATCATGCAATTGTTAGTTTTAACACAAACTTATAAATGATCACTATTAATATTACTTAAGATTTTTAAAAAAATTCACAAGGAACAACACTTTCTTGATCGCTAATTTATTAACCACAAATTAAACCTTCCATTATAGAGGGAGCATAGATGTAACCTTGACATTAGTATCCATAAAACACTATCTTTTGGATAGTCGAGTTCATGTGCATTAGGTTACTAATAAGAATGATCAATATATTCTTTTATAGTTGATTTAATAAACATAATTCCATTAAAGTTTAAACAATTTTATAAATATTCAATCTTTTAATATCTAAAAATTTAGTTCTTTTCTATTGTTATACAAATTTTTGATTTTTTTTTTAGAATTTGTTAAATTAATTTTCACCTAAATTTTTTATTATTTTAAATATATGACTTTTTGCATTATATTTAAAAAAAATGAACATGTAAATTACCCTAAAAATTACATCTATGTAAAATCTTGCCTCTAATGCTTTCAAAATTTTATAATTGAATTCAAATATGACTAGTAATATACTAATTTTTAATATTAAATAATTATAATATAAGTGAAAATGTAATTTTAAAATTTTCCTTTTATAATTAAACATAAACTTCAATTAAAATATATATATATATATATATATATATATATATATATATATATATATATATATATATATATATATATATATATATATATATATATATATATATATATATATATATATATATATATATATATATATATATATATATATATATATTGGTTAAAACCCACAGAGGGGCCTACGTGTTAATTTCAAAAAAGATATTACAAAGTTCTTAAAAGGATCCACTAGCTCGCTAATGCTCGAATGAGCTACAAGGAAAAAGTAAAAAAGCCCTATGAGCCTGTGGTTCCTTAATCTAAAAATACAATAAGCGAAAAGAAAATGACAAGGGCTGAAATCTCTCAGCACCCAAAAATTGAAGCTCAATAGATAATCGTTCAGAATAGGCTTCCTGCAAAAAAGGAGAAACAAAAAGGAATGCAGCACAAAAAGAAACCAAAAAAGAAAAACCTGAAGGTCTAAGCAGGTCATGAAGATAAAATTGGAATTACACGTGCAAGGAACCCTCCAAAAAACCAAATTAGAAGAGAAAAAGTTTAACGCATTAGTGAGGAAAATAAGACAATAGACAGCAGAGGCTTTGATGCGATCACAGTAAAAACTGTTGCACACAGATACAGAAAATTTCCACTGGCTACACAAGTCCAGAATAATACACAGATTACCCACCTGCAGCAAACAAAATCTTTAATTCACACAAGTAAACTGCAAAGGATTCAAGGTTAGACGCATCTGGATACAGAATCCGCACTTCACACAATTAACTTGCAAATGATTCAAGCAAAACCGTAACTGGATAGATAGAAAAACAGGACCAGAAAAATGGATAGCATGGTAAGGAAAAATTTTAGTCCATAAAATCAAAGGCAGTCAGCAAATCAAAGTGTAAAAGGTTAACAGGGAAGTAAAATTAAGATCAGAGAAAAAATTGCAGGTGATAACAGAGCCCAGAAAACAGAGCAGCAAAAAAATGAACAGCAGATTATTCATGTCTAATATAAGGTAAGCCAGTGTTATCTAAATTGATCAAAGATTGTAAAGTAGGATTCAAATCAGTAGGATTAAACTCAACATAATGAGAAATATTGCAACCGTTATCAGCTAACCAATCAGCACACGTATTAACTTCATGAAAGATATGAGAGATATAATAATTGACAGTAGAAAAGATAATCTTAATTTTCCTAATAAGATAAAAATAGTCCGGATTGCCAGGCATTATATTTTTAACAATCTGAATGAGGAGCATAGAATCAAACTCAATCCAAATGAAAGTAAAGCCTATTTTAGAATAGATTTTCAGACCAACAAAAAGAGCGTAGAGCTCAGCATTAATAGCAGAATTGCAACAAATAGGTTCAGAAAAAGCAGCAAGAGCGTTACCAATAGCATCACGAATAATACCACCGACACCAGCTTTTATAGGGCCTAAAGAGCCATCAGTATTAAGCTTAACGTAAGGGGGCTTTGGTTTGATCCATCTAACAATTTTGTCAGCAGAATTAACATGAATATCAGAAAATTTAAGCCCCAAGTTGTCAGCTAAATAGCGGCAACCTTTAAAATTCTTTCTAGAGAGGAGTTTGGGAGCGTGCATTTGAATAATTTTGTGCTTAACATTAGAAATGATGATATCAGCATCCATTTTAATACCATTGTGCTTGGAATTATTACGAGCATGCCAAATATACCACACAATAAGAATGGGAATCAGGTTTAAATATGACCTTTATAATTCTGAAACCAATTTTTGAAAACAGAAACGTGGTTATCATACATAGTAATAGACGTTTTATTAGCAATGCTATTAAAGAAACACCAAATTTTTTCAGCAATGACACCAGAGACAAATAAATGATTAATGCTTTCAACATTCGAGCAGCACAGACATTTAGAAGAAAGTTGAAATCCTTTCGTTTGAAGCCTAACATCAACAGGAATGTAACCTTTGATACATCTCCAACTTAACACAGAATAGGATAATGGAAAATTAGCATTCCAAATGGCTGAATATAAAATAGAACTTTCCTTGTGAATTCTGAAAGCTTCCCAAGTATTTTTCAAAACAAATTTGCTAGAAGACGAAAGAGAAAATAAGATAACATCTTTGTCATTATGTTGAAGAGGGATCTCTAAAATTTTATCAACAATGCAAGGAGGAACCATCTCCAAAAGTTTAGTAATATCCCAACCTCCATTGTAAAAAAAATGAGCAACTTTAATACTACTTAAAAACAGGTGTTGAGCAAAGTGTCAATAGACGCGCACCCAAGCCAATTATCTTGCCAGAAAAAAATGTCACCTTTCCCAAGACCCCATTGAATGTACTTCTCAGCATCCCATTTAATATTGCAAAGTCTCTTCCAAACGAAAGAGTTAGTGTTTCTATGAAAGCATAAAGAAGGGTGAATGTTGGAGCAGTACTTAATATTCATGTAGCGACCCCATAAGCTTAAATTCGATTTAAAAGAGAACCATAATTTAAAAGAAAAAGCTTTGGCAGAATCAGATAAGGATTTGCAACCAAGTCCACCTTCAGACAAAATATCACAATTCTTGTCCCAGGTAGACCAATGAATGCCCTTATTGTTAAAAGTAGAGCCCCAAAAAAATTTGTTTAAAATCTTTTCAAGTTTAGAACAAGTAGAAATAGAGGGAAGTAAAGTATGAAAAAGATAAATAGGCATAGAGTTTAAAACAGACTTAATCAAAATGAGCCTACCACCATAAGATAAGAAATTAGAAGACCAATTATTAAGCTTCTTTTCAATTTTCGAGAAGATATTGTCAAAAAGGAAATTCCTTTTTTTGCCTTTATAGATGGGAGTCCCAAGGTAGGTAATAGGAAGAGCTTTGTGTTAAAACCACATATTCTCTGAATACCATTAGTCCTATTATGATTGATCGATTTGCCAAAAATAAAGGTGCTTTTCTCTTTGTTAATAGATAAACCACTTTGATTATAAAAGCTAACCAAGAAATTCAACAATAAAGAAACATTATTGATAGAACCATTAGTGAATAAAATGAAGTCATCAGCAAAGCTAAGATGTGAAATGGGAAAACCTCTAATAGTACGAAAATTTAACATCGGATTTCTCAAGTATAAATCGTTTAAAACTCTAGAAAGATATTCCATAGCAATAATAAAGAGAGCAGGAGACATCGTATCACCATGTCTTAAACCTTTGGATGATTTGAAAAAACCATTGTGCTTGCCATTGATGATAACAGAGAAGTAACACTTCTCAATGCTATTTTTGATCAGAGATATGAAAGAGTTATTAAAGCCAAAAAGAGAAATAACTTTGTAAAGGAAATTCCAATTGATATTATCATAGGCTTTAGACACATCAAGTTTAAAAATCACATTACCACCTTTAACTTTAATATTAATATCATGAGTAATTTCGTGAGCTAACAAAACATTATCAAAAATACTTCTACCTTTCACATAACCAGTCTGATTAAGAGAAATAATATTAGGCAGAATGTTATTTAATCTCTTAGCAATGATTTTAGAATTAAACTTATTAAGAAAAGTACATAAACTAATAGGTCTAAAGTCTTTCCACTGTGTGGGACCATCTTTTTTAGGAATAAGAACAATATAAGTAGAAGAGAAAAATTTAGGGTAAGAGTTACCAGCAAAAAAATCTTCCACAGCATTAATAACATCATCCTTAATGATCTCCCAATTGTCTTGAAAAAATTTAGTAGTGAAACCATTCGGACCCGCAACAGCATTGCTATTAAGATCTTTAATAACATTGAAAATTTCATCTTCAGTAGGAGTTTGGCAAAGCATAGCATTGTCAACCTCAGTAATAAGATTGGGAATTAAATGCGGGTTAGTGATAGGCAAACAATCAGTTGAGGAGTTAAAGATATGCTGAAAATAATTCACACCAGAATTACAAATAGAATCGTCAGTAGTAAGAGCAGTACCATTCGTATTAATGATCTTGTGAATATGACTTCTTGTTTTCTTCTTGTTAGCTAAAGCATGAAAAAACTTAGTGTTTCTATCACCTTCTAAAAGGAATTTAGCATTGGACTTTTGATTCCAATAACATTCTTCTTGACATTGAAGAAGAAGGAGAGATTCCTTGGCCTGATTAAGGGAAAACATATTGTCAGAATTCGGGTCTTGCTGGTAAATATTATCTAAAAAGGAAACATTAGACTCGGCCTCTTTAATATTAGAAAATAAGTTTTTTGAAAATATTTTTGTTCCACCATTGCTAGTTCAAAATTTTTTTATATTTGTTAAATATAAATTATTATATTTTTACTTAACATATAATATTAATTTTTGTAGGCCTTATAAAATTTATAATAGTATTAAAATAAGATAGCTTATAATAAATTTTAAAAATTAAAAATTTTAATTATAAACAATTTTCTAACTCATCGTTTAAAAATTTTAATGTAAATTTATGTAAATATAAGATATTGGTTCTACAAATATAATTTTTTTAATTTAATTTACAAACTAATGTTTTTTAAATTAAATATTCTTGATAAAATAATTAAAATATTTCCAAATTTCAGAGATAATATTGTATAAAAGTTTAATAAGTTTTAAATATAATATTTTAAGATAAATATTTTTTCTAAATATATATATATAAGTAAAAAATCATATTAAATTATGGTAATATATATGGATATTAACTTTAAAATCTAATTTAAACATGACAGATTTTAAAAATAAGGAAAATTGAACTTTGGAGGGGCTATGAAGTTTTTCTAAATGCGATTTGTGCTGTAATATTTTGAGTATAGTGTAATTAAAAGTAATATTGGGACTTCAACAATTTACATAATTGTTTGGATGGAAAATAATTTTAATGTAATTAATAAGTAATTTAATTTTTTAATGCATTTGAAATTCAACCAATAATTTATTTTTTATGTATTATATTGCATCACCTTCTCCACTAACACCCACCACTACACTACCAATGGCCGCCTCCTGCGGTCAATATCTGCTACAAATATTGTAGACAACCATCACCTGCCGCCAATAGCGTCCGGTCACCAGCACCATATATAGCAGCTATCAACAACGATCACAGACTGCCGCTTCATATCTCGGGCCACCTTATCGCCTCCATCACTCGTTAAATTTCTAAAAAGCATATGT
>JACXSL010000637.1:0-44607 GCA_019514585.1 Dendrobium officinale
GCCACATAGTGCCCTTGTTCCAAGTAAAACTATTATCAGAAAAACCAATATAATGTAAATTACAATTTCTTATCGTATCATTAAAATCCTCCATAGTATGAAAATTCAGAGGTTTACCTCCAGCCCGTTCAGCAGCATTGGTGATACAATTAAAGTCACCACCCACATGCCAAGGAGCATTAACAGAAGAAGAGAAATCATAAAGTTGACCCCAAAGAATATTCCTCCCAACTCTAGAACACGAAGCATAAATGAAAGAAATAAAACATGAAACTTGATTCAAAATAAAATTAGTGTGAATCACTTGGGGTAAGCCCATGATAACATCTAAAGAAATAGAAAGCTTCCAAAAAAAGCCAAATTTTATTAGTACAATTGTCAAAGAGAAATCAAAACCCAAGTTAACCCTAACCAAATCAAACTTAGTAGCAACAATCAAAGGTTCAATTAAAACAAGTAAATGAATGCCATGAATCCTACAAAGATTCTTCACTCTATCCTTAGAAAGAGAACCACCCACACCCCTAATATTCATAAGAGAGCTTTAACCATTGAAAGACTAATTAGAAGTTCTAGTGACCGTAGGGGTGTTGCTCAAATTGGCTTTTTTATTCCTACCTTTCTTTTTGGAATGAGAGTTATTGCCTTCTTCAAAAAAAAAATTCCTTACCATTGGGAGGTGACATAGATTTGGACGAATCCTTAAGTTCTTCCATAAAAATCCAAATTTCAATAGAATCCACTTCCCCTTCCTCCAAATCATCTTTCCTTTCCTTGTTGCCAAAACTATGTTTTATAATATTTCTTTCACTTCCACTTTCATAATTATCCTCCTTAGCTAGGTTAATGCCGCCCTAATTTTCAAAGTTCTTCATTATGGGATTCACATTATTTATAAGTGCCCTTTCTTAGTTAACTTCCAGGTTCAAAGTATCTAAAACTTCCTCCATTTTATCTCCAACATCAATCTCATTGACATTCACAACATCCCGATTCTCTCCCTTATCATCAATCTTATTCAAAGCACCTTGATTCCTTATGGAAGAATCTAGAGAATCAACATCTATGTCATCTTCACAAGGTTTGGGTTCCTCAACATGGATAAAAGGTTCTTTATCATTAGAAAAATAAGGACCATCAATCATAACTTATTCACTCGTGACGGGTTCAACCAAAGTTTTTGAGGAGTTAACATTTTTTCTAAGTTGGGGGGCCACAAAGCAATCAGTAACCGCAAGCTCATGAATTTTACAATGTAAACTAAATTCAGGAACATTTTCAAACTCAACTTTTTTGTAAATACCTGGCCTTTTTAGAACCAATCCAAACATCTTTCGAATGTTTCTTAGTTATGTCAAGTTCAACCAATATCCTAGCTACAGATGGCCTAGAACAGAAAGCTGTAGCTTGATCGGTTTGAAGCGGTCTACCGAAAATCAAACCTAATGCATGTAACACATGAGCATTAAAAAAATGTAAACGAAGGTCAGAAAGGAGATCCCATATGGTAACAATGGGAGATGTTTGAATAGTTGCTATTTGAATGATTTATAATTGTGCAACTTATGTAATTTTTTTTGATGATTCCAAATATTATTGTTCAAATGTATAGTTATCTCCTATCAATTTCAGAAGATTTGCACTTGCTCTTGTGTGTACTAACATTTCAGGAAAATCAGACTCCAGACTACGAAAACTTCAAATCAAATTCAACATGAGACTTTGAATTAATTTTGAAAGGGAGTGATTGTAATTGAGTGAATAAAATCTCACACAAACAAAATAAGGAGATCTTGAAATTCTATACTGATCGTACAGAACGATATTTATCGTACTAGACGATCTGTCAGTTATCTCCTATAGAGCACTTGGAACGAATAGGAACTTGCTTGAAAAAAAAAATTTTTTCTTTAAGTCCTATTCGTCCAGGACGAATTTTAATATAGTCCCGGACGATGGGTTCTCTGTAAAATTTCGTCCAGATGAATTTTACCATCGTACGAGGCGACCAGTCCTCTGGAAAAATTTCGTCCAGACGAAAATAATTATCGTACTGGACGAACAGCTCTCTGGAAAATTTTCGTCCAGACGAAACCAAATTATCGTCCCCGGCGATTGGTCCTCTGGAAAATTTTCGTCCAGACGAAATAAATAATCGTCCAGGACGATCGGCTCTCTGGAAAATTTTCGTCCAGACGAATAAATTTTCATCCAAACGATAAACCGACTTAGAACAGTTTTCAGCAGTTTCTAGAACCGACCTTGTAATAACCGTTCGTACTGGACGAACCTAGTTCGTACAGGACGATCAGCTGTACGAAGTCATTTCGTACACATATACAAATTGGGTCGTTTCAGATCGTTTAAGTAAAATCGTCCAGGACGATCCAGGATCGTACGGGACGATCCACTGCGTACAGAATTGAAATTATGCAGTTTTTAGGCGGTTTTTCATGTCTTTTGTATAAATAGTCCAAATTAGACTGCCACCCAATCTTTTTGTCATTTGATCTTCGTGCCTATTGAGAGAATAGCCAAGGGGAGAGTGGAAGAGAGCATTCAAAGGAGGATTCCTACCATTGGAGCAAGAAAGGTTCACTTGGATTGCTAAGGTAAGAATCTCTACTTGTGAAATTAGATTTCTTCACTCTTTTCTTTCTTCCTTCTAGATTCGTGTGAGAAGATCATTCAAGAAGGTCCGGTTCTCTGCCGACACTTGGAGAGTGTGAACAGACGTGGGTTCTCTGCCTACACTAGGAGAGTGTAAAAGGAAGAAGGTTCTCTGCCTACACTTGGAGAGTGTGAACAGCCGTAGGGTTCTCTGCCCACACTAGGAGAGTGTGAAAGGACGACGGTTCTCTGCCCACACTAGGAGAGTGTGAAAGGACGACGGTTCTCTGCCAGCACTGTGGATTGTGTAAAAGGACGACGGTTCTCTGCCGCACCGGGGAGTGGTGAAAAGAGTGTTTTGTACAGGCTTCTCCGCCTTGCTGTGGGTGCTAAAGGAGAGTCACTTTGTGGTATTAGTGCAATACTCAGAGGGTGCCTCTGAGGAGTGGATGTAGGTCTGGTTATAGACCGAACCACTATAAATCTGGTGTCATTTACTTTATTGCTTTTACGTTTCCGCATTTTAAATTTCAGTTTTAACAACTCTGTGGTTGAAAAACATTTTTCTACAAACTTTAAAAGAAAATTTTATTTCGGTTCAACTTTATTATTAAGAGGGTTTAAAATTTTTAAAACTACCAATTCACCCCCCTCTTGGTAGCCGTGGGACATTTACTTAGGCTTAACAACCTAATTACTAGACTCAACAAGTGGTATCTGAGCATAATTTCAAAATCATAAGTTTGAACTACTTTTTGATTAACGTAGTGTTTTGATTAAAAAAAAAATTTTTATTTAAGTATATATATAGTTTTGAAAATATTTAATTATCTTTGGAAAGATTAAATCTTGAATTTTAATTTTGAAATCTAACACAACATTAGGAACGATATATCATCCCAAGTGGGAGAATATCATTCACTAATTGGTTCAAATTTCAAAATCAAAATTTGAAATCAAATCCAAAAATCATTAATTTCATAATCAAATCCACAATAATAATTAATATACCTTCCCAAAGAAAGGAGATATCAATCATTATCGATCGTTTGAAAATGACGATAATGATCGTTGTATTTTAAATTTTCCAAAAATAATTAGTTAGAGATTTTGAAAGATTTCGATTTTTGAAAAATTAAATCTGGGTTTCTAAATCTCCTACGAGCGCGCAAGCCCTCGTAGTTAATTACATCGTAGGAAAATTGGAATTCTCCTACGAAAACTCTCGATTAAAATAGCAGTATAAGTTTTATTTAAGATTTTCAAAGATTGACATCAAAGGAAGAAAATGGTAGGAATTTCAAGAGGGATTGGATCGAGGCTGAACAGTTATTTCTGGAGTCAAAGGAAGAAGGGTAGGGAGTGTTTTGAGATTCTGAATTACTTCAGAAAAAACACCTCAATCTATCCTAAGTGTTAGGCTTGTATTTGATTGAAAGTGATTTAATATTTAAGTGATCAGTTTTATTAGAATTTTGGGATTCAATTCCCGAAAGTTGAGGTCTTATGGCCCGAGCCAGCCTCAGAACCTAAGTCTAAATTGGGCACTGAAAAAGTGACCCGAACCTAGCTAGTGCAATGCGAATCTGGTCTTACCCCGGCCTGGATTGGGGAGCCAGCTAAACCACCTAAACGATTTAAAATCATGAGTCCGGTCAATTTATGTAGAGTGGTCGGGACGTTATTTAAGAAAAGTTTTTGAGAACGAGGCCGACATCTAGAGCGGATCCTAATTGGCCCCTTTGACTTAATGCTTAAGAAAATGCAATTAAAGATTTAAAGGTTATTAATCTAATGCATGCTGATCGACTCGATTAAAAGATTGAATTTGAATTAAGGCTATGAAATGAGGACTCCCGGCGGTCCCGGGCTTACTTCTTAAATTCGTTAGAGTTTCTATGTTATCTTAAAATTTTTAATTTGATTAAAGTAGAAAAATTTGTTAAGTCCTTAAGAGCCTACGATTGGGTTCCAGGCTAAATCAAAATCGACATGCAATTAAAAAGACTAGAAAAACAAGTAGTTCTAATGCGCAATCAATTAAATAAATCAAACTAAATTAATTATTCAAATTGAAAGTCCATAGGCAAGTGCCCTTATTATTACATCCCAGAATTGCAGAAAATTAAAGTGGCCGGGCACCACTAACTACAACCCGGATTTTATTTTAAGACTCAAATGACTTTGAGATTTGGGACTCTTCTCGTGGTCCATTTCTTCGTCTTCTCACGAACATCTTGATTCGTCGATTCTGGATATCCAAATGGAAAGAAACTCCCCCTTGATCGGGGTGTTATCTTTCCTCTTTGGATATTTAAAAGATATCCTAATTTGACTTCCAAATGGAAGAAGACTCTCCCCTTTAGGAATGTCTTCACCTCTTTGGAATTCAAATTGGATAAAATATCCCAAATTCAAATCATTTTAAACAATTACAACCTTTATACAATCGAATTTACATCTCAATAAAAAAAATGAAAATCTAGACTCGATCCTGCAGGGTTATCCTAATAATCAACAGTTATATACTCAATCCCAAGCAGTGTAATATAGAAAATTAAAATGCATTTTTTTTAGCCACACTTGGCCATACTCTTTTTATTTAAAGGGGGTCTTAAGCACGGCAGGTACCTGTGCAAAGAGTTATATATTTTTATTAACTGCCCCCTTTAGTTTTCAGCTCCTTTTATGAGCATGGCCACCTGCATAAGATTGCACAAATATATAGACTTCGTTCCTAGCCTATGGGTAGGTCTAACGCATGATCAAACACAGAGTGCAGAAAACAAGTAAATAAACACAACAATTCTACACTAGCAAACAGCATGCAGTGAAAGCTACGAAAATCCGGCACACAGCAGAAAAAGTAAAACACCGGCCTATCCTAAACTAGAGTCGGTGATCCTAGCACAACATCTAAAGTGTGTGAGGTAGGTCGTGTGGTTTTGATATGTCCTAAAATAGGATTATTAATTAAAGTTATTTAAAGTTTGATTGGTTGAAAGGCTTAAGGGATTTTTAATTAGAATTTAAATATTAATATTTTAAATCTTTTAAAATCAATTATTTAATTATTTGTTGGAAACCACCTTTGTTTCACACCGAGGCCGTGAAGTTTATTTCACCTTCCTTGGGGCTGAGTAAACAGCCTCGTAGGCCTGGGTTACCCAGTGGTACCCGGTATAATTAAGCAGATTAAGTTGATTAAGACTCAAAAGTTAATCAATTTTATCCAAAATTGGTTGATTACTGATTTTAGAAGTTAATTAATGAATTCTGGAGTTTTAAAAATGAATTTCAAGTTTTATAAGTTTTGGAATATTTTAATAATTTAATTAAGGGGTCAAAAATTGACTTTTGGATTAAGGGTGTTTTCTGTAATGCTAACATTTTATTAAAATACTAGACCTTACTACGATCAGTTAGAAGGTAAGTACGTTGAAATCGGATTTTTCTACATTTTATTACGAAGGTTTGAAGTTTTGAACTAGTTTTGACCTAGGTTTGACCGATTTGTTGACTTTTTGAAATATTACAGATTTCTGAAATTTAATATTTTTAATAAATATTATACCCTATTATGAGCTGAATGCAAGTGAGTTTGTGTGATTTGGATTTTTCTTGAATTAGTTATGAATATTCAAAGTTTTGACTATTTAATGAATTTTAAAATTGTTTAATTAAAGGACCATTTTGGGATTTTGCTCCAAATGAGTTCCCAACTCCTTGAAATCAACTCCAAAGGTCAGGAATGACCTAAGGAGAGATTACCAAGTGTTTGGGACATTTTTGGAATTTTTAATAATTATTAATTAATTATATTAATAAAATATTCAATTTTACTTAAAATTCAATTAAGGCTTATGTTGCTGTCAAAATAAGTTGGTTTCAATTTTAAATGATTAAGGATTTAATTATGATCAGTTAGAGGTATTAAACATAATTTTTGGGTTTAAATTGGATTTATTACATTTTCTGGAAGTTTTAATGGCTTAATTAAGGTTTGATCTTAGGAAATTTAATTATGGGTCTTAATGATTTCGAGATTCAGTGAAAATTTTCCTAGTGGCTGTACATGTCACTAAGTTCAAATGTTTGAAGTTTCAACCCAAGTAGAAGTGAATCCTAATTATTAGAAATATTCTAAATTTTCTAGCAAGGGTCCTTAATTATTATCCTTAATGATGTCACTAAGTTAATTAGGTTCAAATCAAATCTTCTCTAAACCTTGAACAAGCATGAATGAAACATATAAGCATCGCACTCAAGTCCTTAAATCTAGGAGAACCTAGACTAGGTGGTGTGTGCACAACTTAAGCATGCAAATCAATTAAAGCTTAATTAAGTAAAGGATTAATCAATGAGTAATTATCAAAGTAATTATTCATTGATTAATCAAGGTTCCCCAATAATTTTTATTCAATCACTCAACCTATGTTTAAAATTTCAATGGCCCTCTCAATGTTCAAGGATTTAAATAAATATAATTTTAAAATAGTTTTTAAAATATATATTTATATATGGAAATCTATACATAAAGATATAAGTTTTAAAATAGAATAATTAAAAAAATATTATTAAAATAATTTTTAAGTACTTGAGAGGTCCTCTAATTTTTCAAAACCATTTGAAAGTAAAATTTTGATTTTCAAGATATTTAATTAAATAATAATTAAATACTAAAAATATTTAAATAACCTAAATTAATCAAAATACATAAAGTTTTAGATTTAAAAAAAAAAAAAAATAATAATTTTAAATTAAGATCATTAATTTTCTGAAAAATTTAATGTATATACATATATTTATGATTTAAAATGAATTTTTATCAAAATTTGAAGATTTAAATTAATTGAATGAAATTAAAGTAATTTGAGAATAGTTAATGTTTAAAATAATCTTTATATTGTATTTAAAAAATAAATATACCTCTGAAGTTTTGAAAATATATCTTAAAATATAGTTTTGAATTATTTAAAATATTTTAATCAAATATATATTTTCTTTAATTATTAGTCCAAAATATGAAGTATTTAATAATAATAAAAAAATATATATTATTTTTAATTAAACTTAATTTTAAATTAAAGATCTTAATTTTCTGAAAATTTTGATATTTTATACTAATATTTTGGACTTATAATTAATTTATTATGATTTAATCAAATTTTCTGATTTTAAAAATTAATTAAAACTAATTAAACCAAACGGCGGCGCCGGCGCTACGTGGCGGGCTCTGGTTCGCAGGGTCAAAACACGGCGACGGCGGCAATCATTGGCAATGATTGCGCCGCCGTGAATAATTGCCGGATGATTGAAATAGCGGCGGGACCCACACGTTATTCACTTATCCGACTCAGCGTCCCGCCGCAGCCGTTGGATCCACGGGCGTTTGATCCGACGGTGGGGATTAAATCCCGTCGTTCGATCTCAATCGAGAATGATCGGACGGTGGGGTGTTAATCCCGTGGAAACGAACGGATGGCCCAAATCTCGTCGGACAGCCAACCGAGTGAAGATTCGAATACACGGTTGAATCAAACCCGCGGAAAGGCTTGATCTGGACCGTCGATCAAGCGATCGACGGTCTAGAAAATGTACGCCTGGGCTAGGGTGCGAAAACGCCCTAGGATCTATTTTTTCGCTCGTTTGTTCGATTCAATCAACCAAATTTAATAAAATTTTGAATATAGATTAAATATACGAACAGAAATATTGGGGAATGTTTTATTTAGCTTAAAACAAGCTTTTTAGAAAGCTATTTAATCTAGTGTACCTAGATCTAGGGTTTAGGATTTACCTTGATTTAATGGACGGTTTGGACCGCTTTTGGATTCTCTGAGCTTGTAGACTGTCCACGTTTTAATATTGTAGAAGACGCCTCGAGCTCACGACCCCGGATCGATCACAATGGAAGCTCGGACTGATTTGGCTTGAGTTCGCCGGAGAAGTAATCGCCGGCGTGATTTGAATGATGGGTTTGAATGTGGGAAGTATGGATTAAGATCTTGGGAGCTTAAACGAACAAGGACCTCGGGTGGAGAGGCTTGAAGGAGAGAGAGAGGGTCCAAGGGAGAATGACGGCTCAACATAGGGTTTACACCCTATTCAAATGTCTCCAAGCCAAAAGGACGGTCTTGATCGACCTAGGCCCGTCTAGGATGCTTCCACGTACCCCCTGGAGTGGTTGGAAAGCTGGATGCAAGGACTAGCCAAGGACATCCACGTGGAGAAGTCTCATTGGCCTCACATGGGCCTTGGGACCACTTGAGCTGGTTCAAAGCTAATCCAAAGCTTAAGCTGTGTTTTAAACAACACTTAGAAGGTTCTGGAGCTTATTTAAGCTACTGGAATAGAGTGGATTAACTCAAGCTAAAAGATTTGGTCATTTAAGGGTTTGTTGACCATGTGTTGACTGGTCAACTGATCATATTGACTGCTGAGGTGGCAGCCAAATGGCTTCAAGAGCTGTTTGAGTGAATTCAAAGGAGTTTAAAAGGTTTGATTGAATATATGAGCAAATTAGTGAATGTATAATGAGATTTGACTAAGTTTCACTGAGTTGACTTGGCCAAATCAAATTAAATTTGACTCACTATTGATTGGAGAATATTCAATTCATGGAATGGATTTAAATTGGTTGTGGATGTGCTTTCAAGATTCAAATAGGTCATTTTGGATCAAATGAACCTATATGGGCCCTTAATGGGCCTTGAGTCAATCCTGGTTGACTTGGTCAACCAGGTGGGTCCACGGTCTGAAAATGGGTTCAATCAATTCAAAATAACATTTCGAGTCTATTGGATGTGGTCTCAAGGTCTAGGGAGGTCATTTGGTTCAAAACACCTGTTTGAACCCCTAAAGGGCCTATTGGGTCAAACCTGTTGACTTGGTCAAACAGGCTGACCCAGGGGTTGGGAATTGGTCCAACAGGTTTGAAATGACATTTAAAATTTGTTGCAAGTGATTGCACTCAGTTTGGAGTTCATTTGGTTTGAAATCACCATTTGAACCCCATAGGGGTATTTTGGTCATTTTGACCCCTGGTCAACTGGGAGTCAAAGTTGTTGAGTCCAGTAATTAGGTTGTTAAGCCTAAGTAAATGTCCCAAGGCTACCAAGAGGGGGGGTGAATTGGTAGTTTTAAAAATTTTAAACCCTCTTAATGTTAAAGTTGAACCGAAATAAAATTTTCTTTTAAGGTTAGTAGAAAAATGTTTTTCAACCACAGAGTTGTTAAAACTGAAATTTAAAGTGCGGAAACGTAAAAGCTGTAAAGTAAATGACACCAGATTTATAGTGGTTCGGTCTATAACCAGACCTACATCCACTCCTTAGAGGCGCCCTCTGAGTATTGCACTAATACCAATAGTGACTCTCCTTTTGCACCCACAGCAAGGCGGAGAAGCCCTTACAACACACTCTTTTCACCACTCCCCGGTGCGGCAGAGAACCGTCCGTCCTTTTACATAAAACCCAGTGTTGGCAGAGAACCGTCGTCCTTTCACACCCTCCAAGTGTAGGCAGAGAACCTTCGTCCTTTCACACTCTCCTAGTGTGGGCAGAGAACCCTTCGGCTGTTCACACTCTCCAAGTGTCGGCAGAGAACCGGATCTTCTTGAATGATCTTCTCACAAGAATCTAGAAGGAAGAAAGAAAAAGAGTGAAGAAATCCAATTTCACAAGTAGAGACTCTTACCTTAGCAATCCAAGTGAAGCCTTCTCGCTCCAGTGGTAGGAATCCTCCTTTGAATGCTCTCTTCCACTCTCTCCTTGGCTATTCTCTCAATAGGCACGAAGATCAAAAAAAAAAATTGGGTGGCAGTCTAATTTGGACTATTTATATAAAAGACAAGTGAAACCGCCCAAAAACTGCAAATATTCAATTCTGTACGCAGTGGATCGTCCGGTACGATTCTGGATCGTCCTGGACGATTTTACTTAAACGATCTGAAACGACCCAATTTGTATATGTGTACGAACTGACTTCGTACAGCTGATCGTCCTGTACGAACTTGGTTCGTCCAGTACGAACGGTTATTGCAAGGTCGGTTCTAGAAACTGCTGAAAACTGTTCTAAGTCGGTTTATCGTTTGAACGAAAATGTGATCGTCTGGACGAAAATTTTCCAGAGAGCTGATCGTCCTGGACGAATATTTATTTCGTCTGGACGAACTTTTTCCAGTGAACCCATCGCCTGGGACGATGATTTGTTTTCGTTTGGACGAAAAAATTTCCAGAGAGCTGATCGTCCTGTACGATATTTATTTTCGTCTGTACGAAATTTTTTTCCAGTGAACCCATCGCCTCGTACGATGGTCAAAATTCGTCTGGACGAAAATTATCCAGAGAACCCATCGCCTGGGACGATGATAAATTTCGTCCTGGACGAATAGGACTTAGAAAATTTTTTTCAAAGCAAGTTCCTATTCGTTCCAAGTGTTCTATAGGAGATAACTGACAGATCGTCCAGTACGATCAATATCGTCCTGTACGATCAGTATAGAATTTCAAGATCTCCTTATTTGTGTGTGTGTGTGTGAGATTTTATTCACTCAATTACAATCACTCCCTTTCAAAATTAATTCAAAAAAAAAAAAAAATCAATTAAACAAAATATCTCATGTTGAATTTGAATTGAAGTTTTCGTAGTCTGGAGTCTGATTTTCCTGAAATGTTAGTACACACAAGAGCAAGTGCAAATCTTCTGAAATTGTTAGGAGATAACTATACATTTGAACAATAATGTTTGGAATCATCAAAACTACATAAGTTGCATAAATATAACTCATTCAAATAGCAACTATTCAAACAATCTCCCCCTTTTTGATGATGGCAAAACAATTATTATTAGTATGGTTTCAAGTTTAAAACACATCTTTTATCTCCTAAACTCCCCCTGAATTTATGAGTACATTAAAATAAGGAGGCATTAAAGAACAATATTTAACGAACAAAATTTTTATTTTTTTTCAAAAATTTTAACACAAACACAAACTTGCAACACAAAAACTTGCAAACAAAACATACCACAAACACAAACATACACAAACTTGCAACACAAAAACTTGCACACAAAACATACCACAAACACAAACATACACAAACAAACTAATTTTTCCCCTTTTTTTTGACAGCAACAAAAAGTGAAGAAGAAATAGACAAGAAAAAGTAAGTAATTGTATGAAAATTCATTTGAATATTTAATCTAAATGGTGATTGATATAAGGTATGCAATTTTCAACTAAAAACATTAGGTCAATCATAGAAATTCAGGAGATTTAAAAACTGATATAACATTGTAAAGTAAGAAGAATTTAGCAAAGACATGATTCAATTTAGACATTTCAATATAGAAAATCATTACAAGAGAGATGAAGAAAAAAAAATTCTATATTTCAAAATTCAAAAGAATATAAATGAACATAAGATCAATTTGAATTAAGAGAGATTGAAAGAATTTGGAAAGAAGAGAATTACCACATGTGGCGCTTTGCGCATCTTTTTCAAACTTTTGAGCACATTTTTTTGTGCATCTATTGATATTGAGTTTTTTTTTGTGCCTCTTTTTCATATTTGCGAAACCATTGCGCATTTCTTTTGATTTTTGTACTTTTTGTACAATTTTCAAGAGTAAATTTAGACCAATTCTTTCCAAAATCAATAATCTAAAATTTCAAATATTTCTAAGTACATAAATATTATTTGAACAAGGAAATACAAAATAAGTAAACATCTAAATTGCAATAATAATTTTTTAACTTTGATGTAGTCTAAATGAATAGACATGAATTTAAAAATTCTAATTACAACAAGTTATAAACAACTTTTAAACTTAGAAAGACTAGATTTTCTAATGTAGATAATCTCAAATTACGATCTAATTTAAGCACGATGAAGATTAAATAATACTAATGAAATTCATAAAAAATTAACCACATTTCAATAACAAATCAATACTGAAACAAGTGCGAAATGCATTGATTTATATGAAAGGATTACATTTCACAAAAATTAAACACAACATAAAGTACAAGACACAACATTAAAAAAAAAAACACTAACAAAAACATTAACAAAACAAGACATAAAAAAAAATGAGAAAAACACACACAACAACACAACAAAAAAAATACAACACAAGAACAACAAAAACACAATAAAATCATCTCTACTGTTCTGGAGGAGGAGGAGGAGGAGGAATGCCACCGAAAAGGTTAAAGTAGGAGGCCATCAACATTACATTGGTATTGATATCATGTACTTCATTTCTAATAACACCAATGTCATGTTGTTGCTGCACAAGTTGAGCATCAAATTGATCAAATCTTTGATCAATATGAGTCTCTAATCGATCAAAATCTCTCAATCAGATTCTGATAATCTGACTGAGGTGCAGAGGTATGCTCTCTCCTTCTTCTTCTTCTTCTTCTTCTTCTTCTGAAGCACTGTCATGTGCTCTCCCTTTATCTTTTCCTTCCTTGAAGAGCAGTCTAAATGATGCATTGTTATAGTAAACTGGCTCTTCATATTCCTCATCAGGATGCACTATATTGTATTTCTTCTCCAAAATGTAAGTAATCAAGTGCCCTAATGAAATGTTCTTCTTCTTCTTCTGATCAGCATGTCCTATTTCTGAAAGCCCATAGATATGATCTATGATGAGTTGGGCTTCATCAATAGGATGTCTTGACATGATTAAAAAGGTTAGACAAGAAAGGAGAGGAGTGATGTTAATCCTATCACCAGCTTTAGGAATAATTGAGGATCTAAGGATATGCTGGATGATTCGGGCATCTTGAGTCATACCTGAGACTCTAGCAACATGATTGTCAATTGCATTTCCTCTAATTATGTTATTGATTTGAAACCATTTGAAAGAGTTTTCTGACATTAGGGTGTGGGCTCTATATCCCTCAGTTCTTAAGTTTAAAAATGCACCAAGATCGTGCTTGGTGATCTCAACCTTCTTCTTAAAAACAAAAGAACTAATGATAGAGTGGTCAGAATTGAAACTCATGTTGGCAAGGAAGTAATGGTAGGTTTGTTTGTTGTAGAAGTGGACGAGAGAGAAAGAATGAACTGAAATTGGGTTGAGGCGAAAAGGTGCATTACCCGATATTTCAACTCTGCTGGGATAAGAATGCGAGACGGAGTGATTTTTGCAGAGGCAAAACGAGGAAAAGATTCCTCATTTTCTTTAGAAAGAAAGTTGTCTGGGGCATTCCTATTGGGTTTCTTCACCAAAACCTTTTGTCTCTTGCTAGAGGAGGCCATTGTTGATTTGATGTTGAAAGGGATTGAGAAAGAGATTTGAAAGTGTGATTTTCAAGTTTGAAAAGCCTTCATATTTAAAGGAAAACGATACTTTCGTCCTGGACGAAAATATTCGTCCTGGACGAAACATAATAGTTCGTCTGGACGAAGTAGGTTCGTACAGACGATCCAATTCGTCCAAAATGTAACGGCTTTTCGTATTCAACACAACTTACGATGCGTCCCTTCGTACAGGCTTTTTGACTTGACCGATCGTACAGACGAAAAAATTTCGTACAGACGATCGAAACGAATTTCGTTTTTAATTAAAAACAATGAAATGTTTTCGTCCACGAACAAAAATTTCGTACAGACGAATTCGTATAAAAACTGTTTTTATCCACTCAACGTTCAAGACGTTTGAGAGAAAAAAAAAATTCGTCCTGGACGATCACAGATCGTACAGACGATCCAATAAAAAACTGCTCTAAAACGGTTTTAAATTTTCGCAAACTGTTCCTTTACACATCGTCCCGTACGAAAAATATTTCGTCCTGGACGATTTCCTCAAAAAAAAAATTTTGATTTTTAAATTTTTAATTTAACAAAAATCAAAAAAAAAAAAAAAAAAAAAAAAAAATAATCAAAAAAACACAGAAAACATAAGACAAAATCATAAATCCAAAAACAATTCATTCAAAAAAAACACACAAAATTCACAAAATCACAAAAACAAAAAACACAACAAGTATCAAATGTTGCAAAGACATTTTGGTTAAGCATTCAAATCAATAACACCAAGCCTTGTTCTTAAAGTACTGAAGGTATCAAAGGCTAAAGGTTTTGTAAAAATGTCTGCAAGTTGATTTTCAGTTGAAACATGTATGAGTTCAATTTCTCCTTTGGATACATGATCCCTTATGAAATGATGCCTTATATCAATGTGTTTGGTTCTAGAATGTTGAATAGGATTTTTTGAAATACAAATAGCACTAGTATTGTCACAATAAATTGGAATAGTGCCTATAGTTAATCCTAAGTCAATCAACTGTTGTTTTAACCAAAGTACTTGTGCCACACAACTTCCTAATGCAATGTATTCTGCTTCTGCAGTAGATAGTGCCACTGAATTTTGTTTTCTACTAGACCATGAAACTAATGAATTTCCAATGAATTGACATGTTCCAGAAGTGCTTTTCCTATCCACTCTACAGCCTGCAAAGTCAGAATCTGAGTAACCAATAATTTCAAATGAAGAGCTAAACTTTGGATACCAAATTCCTAAGTTTTGAGTTCCTAGTAGATATCTTAAAATCCTTTTTACTGCTGTCAAATGTGATTCTTTTGGATCTGATTGAAATCTAGCACATAGGCAAACACTAAACATAATATCTGGTCGGCTAGCTGTCAAGTAAAGTAAAGATCCAATTATCCCTCTAAATTTCTTTTGATCAACAGATTTTCCCTTAAGGTCTTTATCCAACTGAACTGAAGAACTCATTGGTGTACTAACAGGTTTAGCATTGTCCATTTCATATTTTTTGAGGATGTCCTTAATATATTTGTTTTGACTAAGAAAAGTACCTTCCTCAAGTTGCTTAATGCTAAATCCTAGAAAGTAATTTAAATCTCCCATTAGACTCATTTCGAATTCATTACTCATTGTTTTAGAAAAATCATCACAAAGATGTTTATTTGAAGATCCAAAGATGATGTCATCCACATAAATTTGAACAATAAGTATATCCTTTCCAATTTTTCTTAAAAAGAGAGTTGTATCCACACTTCCTTTTTCAAAAGATCTTTCAAGTAGGAAGGTGCTTAACCTCTCATACCAAGCTCTAGGTGCCTGTTTCAATCCATATAATGCCTTTTTTAATTTGAAAACATGATTTGGAAATTTAGAATTTTCAAAACCTGGAGGTTGTTCTACAAAAACATCTTCTTCAATTACTCCATTTAAAAAGGCACTTTTAACATCCATTTGAAACAATTTAAAAACCTTTAAAACAGGCAAAGGCTAGTAAAACCCTAATTGCTTCAAGTCTAGCTACAGGAGCAAAAGTTTCCTCAAAATCAATTCCTTCAATTTGATTATACCCCTTAGCTACTAATCTAGCCTTATTTCTAATGACTACTCCTGAGTCATTCATTTTATTTTTGAACACCCACTTGGTTCCTACAACACTTTGATCTTTTGGCCTTGTAGTTAGTTCCCAAACTTTATTTCTTACAAATTGATTTAACTCTTCTTGCATGGCCAATATCCAAAATTCATCTGAAAGTGCTTGATCAATGTTAGTGGGTTCAATGGTTGAAATAAAGGCTGAATGATTGACTTCCTTGTTTAATCCACGCCTAGTTCTAACACCTTCACTTGGTTCACCTATAATTAATTCCTTTGGGTGATTTTTTAGAAAATCTCAAATCTCTAGGCAAAGGGTCTTCTCTTTCTATATTTTCTTCCACATTTTCTTTCAAATTTAATCTATCAATCTTTTGGGAGTTTTCTTCAATTTCTTCTTCAACAACTTTTGGCTCTTCCATATTTTCATTTTCATCAAAAACAATATGTGTGGTTTCTTCAATGACTAAAGTTCTTTTGTTGAATACTCTATAAGATTTTCCAACACTTGAATATCCAATAAAAATTCCTTCATCTGATTTTGGATCAAACTTTCCTAAGGCAGATTTTCCATTATTATGTATGAACACCTTGCAACCAAATACATGCAAATGAGACAAATTTGGTGTTCTACCTTTTACCAATTCATAGGGTGTTTTATTCAAATTTGATCTCACATTTACCCTATTCAGAACATAGCATGCAGTGCTAACTGCCTCAGCCCAAAAATATCTAGGAAGAGAGTATTCTGCTAACATTGCTCGGGCGGCTTCTATTAATGTTCTGTTCTTTCTTTCAACTACTCCATTTTGTTGAGGAGTTCTAGGTGCAGAAAAATTGTGATCAATCCCCTTTTCTTTACAGAAATCTTCAAATCTTTCATTTTCAAATTCTCCTCCATGATCACTTTGTATAGAAATTATTTCACATCCTAGTTTTCTTTGTATCCAAGTTGAAAAATTTCTGAATTCCTCAAATGATTCACTCTTATGAAAAAGAAATTTAACCCAGGTGAATCTTGAAAAATCATCTACTATTACAAATCCATATACCTTTCCTCCTAGACTAACCGTGCTTACAGGTCCAAAAAGATCCATGTGAAGAATTTCTAAAGGTTTTACTGGTCCTAAGATCTTTATTGGACTTAAAAGAGGACTTCACTTGTTTTCCTAATTGACATGCATCACATAAGTGGTCCTTAGTAAAGTCTAGTTTAGGTATTCCTCTAACCAAATTCTTTTGGGTAATTTTTCTAAGATTTTTCATACTAGAATGACAAAGTCTCCTATGCCATAGCCATGATTCATCAGAAACAATTTTCAAACAAAAAGCAGTAGGAGATTGAATACAATTTAAATCTAGCATGTAGACATTGTTCACCCTTTTTCCATTTAAAACAATTTTCCCATTTAGGCTAATTATGCAGCTAGTAGGTAAAAATTTTACATTATAGCCCTTATCACATAGCTGACTTATGCTAAGCAAATTATGTTTTAGGCCTTCAACTAATAAAACATTATCTATGAAAAAGTTTTTTCAAATTTCCAATCATACCTGATCCAACCACCTTCTTTGTGGTATTATCTCCAAGTGTAACCTTGCCTCCACTCCTGGTTTCCAGCGTTATGAATTGAGCAGTATCTCCAGTCATGTGCTTAGAACATCCGCTGTCCAGGTACCATATACTCTCACGAGGTCTTGTGTGAGAGTATTCCTGCAAAATTCTCAAATGTTAGACCTGGGAACCCAAACTAGTTTGGGTTCACCTTTATGAAATTTATAATCAGATGCATGTGTGATATGTCTAGGTTTATGCATCTTAGTTCTCCACACCAAATTAGGTTTCATCTTTAAAGTGCAGGTGTGAGATATATGTCCCAAAAATCCACAATTGTTACATTTAACATTAGGAAAAATATTCCTATGTTTTCTTTCATATGATTGTCTTCTAAGGGATTTCATGAATTTAGGATAATATTTAGGATTTGTAAAATCTTCAAGTTTATGGGGGATCCTATTATCCTCGAGAGCTCTTATAGTAAGTTTGTAAAATGAATTCATATCCTTCAAGATTCGATTTGTATAATTGATTCTATATGTCTTGTGCTCAGATTCATCCTTAAATTTCTCAAATTCTTTTTCAAGTTCAGCATAGGATGATTTTAAATTTTCAAAATTTTTATTCAAGTCATCATATTCATCAAGTAGTTTCATGTGGTTGCTATCAATTAAAGCATGATCTTTCCTAAGGATTTCGTGTTCCTTATTAAGCTCTTCCAATTCTAAAACTAAACTAGAATGCATCTTTTTAGTTTTCCTATATGCATCATGCATGTGTTCAGAAACTTCAAACAGTTCATCATAGGTTAAATCACATACCTCTTCTTGATCTGATTGTTCAGCTTTATCTGCCATCAAGCAAAGGTTGGTGACTTCTTCTTCGTTTTCAGTCTCAGATGAGTCTGAAGCTGAGTCCGCCCAAAAAGCCTTTTGAAACTTCTTCTTGCCCTTCTTTACCATTGGTTTCTCCTCTACCTTCTCCTTGCTAGGAGTGGCTTTAAGTTTTGGACAATCAGTTTTTATATGACCTGGTTTCCTGCATTCATAACAAGTCACTTCATTAGAAACCCTGCCATTTTTGTTATACTTACCTCTATTCCATTGCTGGCGTCTCTTCTGCTTCCTCTTTAAAAAGCTTCTGAATTGTCTAGTCATCAGTGCTATATCGTCTTCATCCTCAGGTTGTGAGTGTTCACTTTCTGACTCTTCCACATTTAATGCAAGATTCTTTTCCTTTCTTGGTTCACCTGCATCAATCTTTCTTTGACTTACTCCTTGCTCGTAAGCAATGAGTGAACCAAGAAGATTGTCAATAGAATAAATGTTCAGATCTTTTGACTCTGTAATTGCAGTAATTTTAGCATCGTATGCAGTAGGTAAACAACGAAGAATCTTATTAACCATTTCAGCATTAGTTAATTCCCTACCAAGTGCATGCAAAGAGGTGACAATTTGAGTGAATCTTGTGTACATGTCAGATATAGATTCATTAGGTTTCATGCGAAATAATTCGTAGTCATGTAACAAGATATTGAGTCTTGATTGCTTAACCTCATTTGTCCCTTCATAAGTAATACAAAGTCTATCCCATATGTCTTTTCCGCTTTTACAAGTGGAAACTCGCATGTAGTCTTCAGATTTTAAAGCACAAAAGAAACTATTTAAACATTTCGCATTTAATTGTGCTAAGTCGCGTTCTTCTATAGTCCAATCTGCAAAGGGTGTATCTACCCTAATTCCATCAACTAATCTAGTTGGTTTTGTGTAACCTTCCTGGACTAGCATCCACATGCGATAATCAAGTGACTGTAAGAAAGTAGACATGCGTGTTTTCCAAAAATCAAAAGGAATATTGTCAAACAGTGGAGGTCTAGTGATAGAGTAACCCTCAGGTGTGTTTCGGTTTCCAAATGTAGCCATCTACGTTAATCAAAAAGTAGTTCAAACTTATGATTTTGAAACTCTGCTCTGATACCACTTGTTGAGTCCAGTAATTAGGTTGTTAAGCCTAAGTAAATGTCCCAAGGCTACCAAGAGGGGGGGGTGAATTGGTAGTTTTAAAAATTTTAAACCCTCTTAATGTTAAAGTTGAACCGAAATAAAATTTTTCTTTTAAGGTTAGTAGAAAAATGTTTTTTCAACCACAGAGTTGTTAAAACTGAAATTTAAAGTGCAGAAACGTAAAAGCTGTAAAGTAAATGACACCAGATTTATAGTGGTTCGGTCTATAACCAGACCTACATCCACTCCTCAGAGGCGCCCTCTGAGTATTGCACTAATACCAATAGTGACTCTCCTTTTGCACCCACAGCAAGGCGGAGAAGCCCTTACAACACACTCTTTTCACCACTCCCCGGTGCGGCAGAGAACCGTCCGTCCTTTTACACACAAAACCCAGTGTTGGCAGAGAACCGTCGTCCTTTCACACCCTCCAAGTGTAGGCAGAGAACCTTCGTCCTTTCACACTCTCCTAGTGTGGGCAGAGAACCCTTCGGCTGTTCACACTCTCCAAGTGTCGGCAGAGAACCGGATCTTCTTGAATGATCTTCTCACAAGAATCTAGAAGGAAGAAAGAAAAAGAGTGAAGAAATCCAATTTCACAAGTAGAGACTCTTACCTTAGCAATCCAAGTGAAGCCTTCTCGCTCCAGTGGTAGGAATCCTCCTTTGAATGCTCTCTTCCACTCTCTCCTTGGCTATTCTCTCAATAGGCACGAAGATCAAATGACAAAAAGATTGGGTGGCAGTCTAATTTGGACTATTTATATAAAAGATAAGTGAAACCGCCCAAAAACTGCAAATATTCAATTCTGTACGCAGTGGATCGTCCGGTACGATTCTAGATCGTCCTGGACGATTTTACTTAAACGATCTGAAACGACCCAATTTGTATATGTGTACGAACTGACTTCGTACAGCTGATCATCCTGTACGAACTTGGTTCGTCCAGTACGAACGGTTATTGCAAGGTCGGTTCTAGAAACTGCTGAAAACTGTTCTAAGTCGGTTTATCGTTTGAACGAAAATGTGATCGTCTGGACGAAAATTTTCCAGAGAGCTGATCGTCCTGGACGAATATTTATTTCGTCTGGACGAACTTTTTCCAGTGAACCCATCGCCTGGGACGATGATTTGTTTTCGTTTGGACGAAAAAATTTCCAGAGAGCTGATCGTCCTGTACGATATTTATTTTCGTCTGTACGAAATTTTTCCAGTGAACCCATCGCCTCGTACGATGGTCAAAATTCGTCTGGACGAAAATTATCCAGAGAACCCATCGCCTGGGACGATGATAAATTTCGTCCTGGACGAATAGGACTTAGAAAATTTTTTCAAAGCAAGTTCCTATTCGTTCCAAGTGTTCTATAGGAGATAACTGACAGATCGTCCAGTACGATCAATATCATCCTGTACGATCAGTATAGAATTTCAAGATCTCCTTATTTGTGTGTGTGTGTGTGAGAGATTTTATTCACTCAATTACAATCACTCCCTTTCAAAATTAATTCAAAAAAAAATCAATTAAACAAAATATCTCATGTTGAATTTGAATTGAAGTTTTCGTAGTCTGGAGTCTGATTTTCCTGAAATGTTAGTACACACAAGAGCAAGTGCAAATCTTCTGAAATTGTTAGGAGATAACTATACATTTGAACAATAATGTTTGGAATCATCAAAACTACATAAGTTGCATAAATATAACTCATTCAAATAGCAACTATTCAAACAAAAGTGGGTCCAGAAAAATACAATTTAAAGTTCAACATATCAAGATTAAAGGTCTGGAAGTGACTAGAGGCTTTGGTGAAGGCTCTAAGGTCAGAATTTTCAAAGTGACAGGTCCAGTGGCATAAACTATAAATATTTGAAGGTATTACAACCTTTGGATTTTAATTAAGTTTTTGGGGTTAGAGACCTCAGAATAGGCTCAAATTTTGAGGGTTACCTCTAGAGACAATACCCATCAGTGTGCTACTGACAGACTCTGAATCGAAGGTCATTTGACCAGGTTTCGAAATGTTCAAAATTTCAATGGAAAAGGTCTTTAGGACAAAACCTTTGGACCTTGGAATTGGCTTGATTGACCTAAGATCTAGGTAGATCCTAAGGTCTAAGCTCTAGAAGAATCCTAGGATAGATCCTAAGGTCAGGATTCTAGGAGGATTCTAGGATTTAAATTAATTTGGAAATTAAATTAATTTAAGGTCAAGGGTAGTCCAAGTGACCTCATACAAAAATGAGGTCAACAAATGGACCCCCAATATGTGTAATAGAATGAAATTCTATTGCACATATTGGCGTTGACCGAGCTCAAAGATCAAGTGTTGAATTTTAATCCTAAGGGAATGAAAAATTCATCCTTAGGGAATCAAGATTTAAATTTACTAGGGTAGTGCCACGGAGGGCATGGTTTACCATTAATTATCAAGTCAAATGCTAGGGTGGTGCCACGAAGGGCATGCTCCACCACTGGCGAATTAAATTAGGATGGTGTCACAAAGGGCATGCTCCATCACTAACCACTTAAATCAAATGCTAGGGTCATGCCACGAAGGACATGTTCCACCACTAGCAGATTGAATTAGGATGGTGCCACAAAGGGCATACTCCATCACTAATCACTTAAATCAAATGCTAGGGTCATGCCACGAAGGACATGTTCCACCACTAGCAGATTGAATTAGGATGGTGCCACGAAGGGCATACTCCATCACTAATCACTCAAATCAAATGCTAGGGTCATGCCACGAAGGACATGTTCCACCACTAGCGGATTGAATTAGGATGGTGCCACGAAGGGCATACTCCATCACTAATCACTCAAATCAAATGCTAGGGTCATGCCACGAAGGACATGTTCCACCTTTAGCGGATTGAATTAGGACGGTGCCACAAAGGGCATGATCCATCACTAATCACTCAAATCAAATGCTAGGGTCATGCCACGAAGGACATGTTCCACCACTAGCGGATTGAATTAGGATGGCGCCACGAAGGGCACGCTCCACCACTAATCGTTTAAATCAAATGCTAGGGTAATGCCACGAAGGACATGTTCCACCACTAGCGGATTGAATTAGGATGGTGCCACGAAGGGCATACTCCATCACTAATCACTTAAATCAAATGCTAGGGTCATGCCACGAAGGACATGTTCCACCACTAGCGGATGGTCTTGTGGAGAGGAAACTTGCTCTACACAAAGAACCGGGTCTGGATGATCATATGTGGAGGAAACTTGCTCCACATAGAGGATCGAATTTAAATCTTGAAATTTGAGATTTGAAAGTTTTAAAAGCGAATTTTGAAAGTTTCTGATGTTTGATTTTGAATTAAGAAATTTCTTTAATCCAGAAAATTCGAAGACTTTTTATTGACTTTGAATTTGACACTCATCTGGCATGGTACTTCCTGAAGAGCCGCCCCCCGATGTTTGAAATTATCGGGTGGCATTCTTCAGGGATGATCAGTTAATATTTTAAAATTTTCTCAAAGATCGTCTCTACGACAAGAGGACTGTCTTGTGTTGGTTTCACACTCCTCCACCGATCTCTCGGTGGGCTAAGATATGCATCCGAAGAACCTAGACCAAGTCTCCTCCTTGGAAGGTTCGAAGTTGCTCTATCTTATCACAAGCTTTAACCAATCAGGCTTCGGACGATTTTGAGTTTTATTGAGCCTTGAAGACAAAGCTCTACAAGGCCTCGAACTCTTTAAAATGGAGTAGGGCACTCTACTCAGTCGTAGTTTGATTTTGAATGTCAATTACCAGCATTACAAAATACTCCTCTAGTAGGGTTGATTTTGGACCCAGTATAGAGTGTAGTTTTGTTAAAAAAAACTTTAAAGGAAAAGATGCCTACCCGTAAGGACTTACACATTCTTCAAGGACAAGATTTGAATTCTTTTCAAGAGTGGAAGATTCGTTCTTTCTATTAAGAAATTTCCTCTTAACCATTTGGACCCTGTCGGAACGACATATGGGAACAAATTTAGAAGTGCAGTGAGAAGTAGTGTTGACTCCAACTACCCTTGAAAAGGCTTAAGGATTTAGGTTTTGTTGGCCCAGACCAAGTTTCGTAGAAACTGAACTGGGGTCTCCCTTGTATAGATTTTGAATTAAAATTAATTTCAAAGTGTTTAAGTTGAAGAGAGAAATTCAATCTTTTCAATTCTCTTGCCTATGTTCTTCTATCTGATAGAAAATTCATGCATGTTGAAGAATCTGAATTCAAGATTTTCAAAGTCAAGTGCTTGAAGGTGATCAAGTATTTTTAGATTTAAGGACTTAGAGGAAGGAAGCCATCTTACTCTTCTTCTCTTTTTCTGGTGACACATATTGCGTATCTTTTGACTTTTGATGCACTTCGTGCATTTTTTGATTTTTTGGTGCATTCGCGCATCTTTTGATTTTTAGCACATTCGTGCATCTTTTTAACTTCAATTGAATTCGAGAAGAGGCTCCACTTTCTTCAAATATCTTAAATTAATTAATCTTTTTATTTTGAATGTTGGGATTATATCTCAAGTATTAGAGAAGAAAATTCGTTCTCTTATACAAGAATAATACTCAAAGCACATCCAATCTTTTTTTGAAACGGGTATCGGCTTGACTTTGAAAATTATTGGACAGATTATAGACATGCCTGAATCTCCTATTAAGATAGAAGATTGCTAGAAGATTGATAAAATTTTAATTTCTAGAATCAACTTGAATTTGAGACAAATTTTAATTCAAAGGTTAATTCAACCCACGAGAGCGGTGGGAGGGAGGGGTATTCAAACATTTGACGGAATCAACTACAACTCTCTCCAGCTTAAAACTTAAGGCAGAGGTCAATTTTCATTAAAAAGAAGAATCAAATATCTTGAAAATTTGAATCTAGTACACTTAAGGAATTGAAAGCTTTTCCTTAATGGTTGCAAATCTAGGTGGCAAGACCCTTATTAGAAAGGAATTGAATTCCTAAAATCTCTTTGAAGCGAGAGATTATTATAGAGTCTGCAACGTCCCTAGAAAGCATGACATTTTTGTAATCAAAAGATTAATCGTGATAGGACCCTGTTGAAATTTAAATTTCGACGGTATCACTATCTGATACAATCTTAGATTATTTTCCCTCTCAAATTACCACTAAATTAGTAGTTAAGAGAGTGGCACCCCGAGTGGTTTCTACTCCTCCTCCTTTAGAAGTAATGTAGTGGAACACGTGTAGTAACGAGTCCTAACTTCTTCTAATAGAGTGGACGGATCGTAACCCTCAATTGGGGGCCTATGGCCTATTGCTGGTGATCGCTCTTTGTCGATCGTTATTGACTTAAGGTTTTAATCCTCCTAAGTAGAGGATACTGTGGGTACAAGGGCGACAACGACCTCCATCTTGGGGATGGGGGAGAGTCAACTCCTGACCCTAAAGTAATCTCAACTAAAAGGAGACTTTCCTAGTATCGTGGCAGACAGATCATTCAGTTCTACTCCATTGACTGACAACTTGAAGTTTTGAAATTGTAATCCAAACTGGATTGAATTACCAGAGGTGATTTCTTCTACTATCAAGTTTCTATCTAAGGAGAGAACGATTTTCCCAGCCATTTGAGTGTTCAATTTCTTGGAATTAAGAAAGTGATTTGAATTAATGTTTTGAAGTGACAATTAAGTTTTGAATTTGATTGATTTACTCAAAATTTTATAACTCAATCGTGCTCAGTTTGCACTGAACACGATGGTTCATAAAATTGATGAGTGAAAATCAAGAATTGAATTTAACTCTTTTGCTACACCAATTGACTTGGGGCAAAATGTTAAATTTTTTATCTAGATTTGAAATCAAATTAAGATTGAATTTATAGTTGAAATCAAACTTGATTTTAAGGTTGATATTGAATTTGGCTTAAAATTGAATTTGAAATTAAAGTCGAGTGGATCTTCTTCAAATTTTGTAACTCAACACACTGAGTTTCACTCAGTCACGTAGGTTCACAAAATTAATATGAAAAATCCAAAAGTCGGGCTTAACTCTTTCATTTCACCAATCGACTTGGGATGAAATGTCAAAGCCCAGATTCGATTGAAAAGTTTTGAATTTGTGTTGCATGTATTCAATTACAACAGAATGTTATAGAGGACACATGGCAACAACAGTTGAAGTAGGTTTGAAATATTTTTCTTCATTTTTTAAACTCAGAATGTTGAGTTTTATTTTCAACATAATGGTTAACAAAAATTAAGAGAAAATCAGGAGGCCTGGACATGACTCTTTCACTACAAGGACTAGCTTAGAGTGAAATGTCAAAATCCAGATTTGGCTTAAGAGTTGGGTTTTCGTTGCATATGTTCAATTACAACAGAATATTATAAGAGACACACAGCAACGAAAATTGAAGTCGATTTAAAAGATTTTTAAAGAGATGTTGAATTTTTGAAAATCCGATAGAGTCTTCCTTATTTTGAAACTCAATGTGTTGAATTCACACTCAACATAAAGGTTTACAAATTTGCAGGGAAGACTCTTAAAAGTCGACCTGACTCTTTCATTTCACCAATTGAATTGGGATGAAATGTCAAAGATAGACTTTACCGGAAGAATCGATCAAATTTAAAGGTGTGTATATTCTATCACACTTGTACTGAATTATAAGAGTTTACAACTCTGCACCTAGTGATAGAATATAGAGATCAAAAGGATTTGAAAGAGATTGCATTTTACTTAAGGATTGAAATTTTGATTTTGAAATTGACGAGTCTTCTGTAAATTGTGAAACTTAGCACGCTAGTTATTTACTCGCATGCAAGTTTGCAACATATACAAAAGAACTTGGCTTGACTCTTTCGCTCTACCAATTAACTTGGAGGCAAAATGTCAAAGCCTGTCTTCGACAGAGGATTCCTATGCTCACCTCTCTTTTCACAAGTTTTAATTGAGTTGGCCACACTCACCCAAGGAAGAAATGGGAGAGGGACCAACGGAGAGAAGGGTAGTTAAGACTACCGATTCAATAAAATTCATACCGCTATTAAAGATGGAGAGAGAGATTGTCCCCAGCGGAGTCGCCATTTTTTGTTTTGATTAAAAAAAAAAAAATTATTTAAGTATATATATAGTTTTGAAAATATTTAATTATCTTTGGAAAGATTAAATCTTGAATTTTAATTTTGAAATCTAACACAACATTAGGAACGATATATCATCCCAAGTGGGAGAATATCATTCACTAATTGGTTCAAATTTCAAAATCAAAATTTGAAATCAAATCCAAAAATCATTAATTTCATAATCAAATCCACAATAATAATTAATATACCTTCCCAAAGAAAGGAGATATCAATCATTATCGATCGTTTGAAAATGACGATAATGATCGTTGTATTTTAAATTTTCCAAAAATAATTAGTTAGAGATTTTGAAAGATTTCGATTTTTGAAAATTAAATCTGGGTTTCTAAATCTCCTACGAGCGCAAGCCCTCGTAGTTAATTACATCGTAGGAAAATTGGAATTCTCCTACGAAAACTCTCGATTAAAATAGCAGTATAAGTTTTATTTAAGATTTTCAAAGATTGACATCAAAGGAAGAAAATGGTAGGAATTTCAAGAGGGATTGGATCGAGGCTGAACAGTTATTTCTGGAGTCAAAGGAAGAAGGGTAGGGAGTGTTTTGAGATTCTGAATTACTTCAGAAAACACCTCAATCTATCCTAAGTGTTAGGCTTGTATTTGATTGAAAGTGATTTAATATTTAAGTGATCAGTTTTATTAGAATTTTGGGATTCAATTCCCGAAAGTTGAGGTCTTATGGCCCGAGCCAGCCTCAGAACCTAAGTCTAAATTGGGCACTGAAAAAGTGACCCGAACCTAGCTAGTGCAATGCGAATCTGGTCTTACCCCGGCCTGGATTGGGGAGCCAGCTAAACCACCTAAACGATTTAAAATCATGAGTCCGGTCAATTTATGTAGAGTGGTCGGGACGTTATTTAAGAAAAGTTTTTGAGAACGAGGCCGACATCTAGAGCGGATCCTAATTGGCCCCTTTGACTTATGTTGGGTTTAATGCTTAAGAAAATGCAATTAAAGATTTAAAGGTTATTAATCTAATGCATGCTGATCGACTCGATTAAAAGATTGAATTTGAATTAAGGCTATGAAATGAGGACTCCCGGCGGTCCCGGGCTTACTTCTTAAATTCGTTAGAGTTTCTATGTTATCTTAAAATTTTTAATTTGATTAAAGTAGAAAAATTTGTTAAGTCCTTAAGAGCCTACGATTGGGTTCCAGGCTAAATCAAAATCGACATGCAATTAAAAAGACTAGAAAAACAAGTAGTTCTAATGCGCAATCAAATTAAATAAATCAACTAAATTAATTATTCAAATTGAAAGTCCATAGGCAAGTGCCCTTATTATTACATCCCAGAATTGCAGAAAATTAAAGTGGCCGGGCACCACTGACTACAACCCGGATTTTATTTTAAGACTCAAATGACTTTGAGATTTGGGACTCTTCTCGTGGTCCATTTCTTCGTCTTCTCACGAACATCTTGATTCGTCGATTCTGGATATCCAAATGGAAAGAAACTCCCCCTTGATCGGGGTGTTATCTTTCCTCTTTGGATATTTAAAAGATATCCTAATTTGACTTCCAAATGGAAGAAGACTCTCCCCTTTAGGGATGTCTTCACCTCTTTGGAATTCAAATTGGATAAAATATCCCAAATTCAAAACATTTTAAACAATTACAACCTTTATACAATCGAATTTACATCTCAATAAAAAAAATGAAAATCTAGACTCGATCCTGCAGGGTTATCCTAATAATCAACAGTTATATACTCAATCCCAAGCAGTTGTAATATAGAAAATTAAAATGCATTTTTTTAGCCACACTTGGCCATACTCTTTTTATTTAAAGGGGGTCTTAAGCGCGGCAGGTACCTGTGCAAAGAGTTATATATTTTTATTAACTGCCCCCTTTAGTTTTCAGCTCCTTATATGAGCATGGCCACCTGCATAAGATTGCACAAATATATAGACTTCGTTCCTAGCCTATGGGTAGGTCTAACGCATGATCAAACACAGAGTGCAGAAAACAAGTAAATAAACACAACAATTCTACACTAGCAAACAGCATGCAGTGAAAGCTACGAAAATCCGGCACACAGCAGAAAAAGTAAAACACCGGCCTATCCTAAAACTAGAGTCGGTGATCCTAGCATAACATCTAAAGTGTGTGAGGTAGGTCGTGTGGTTTTGATATGTCCTAAAATAGGATTATTAATTAAAGTTGTTTAAAGTTTGATTGGTTGAAAGGCTTAAGGGATTTTTAATTAGAATTTAAATATTAATATTTTAAATCTTTTAAAATCAATTATTTAATTATTTGTTGGAAACCACCTGTGTTTCACACCGAGGCCGTGAAGTTTATTTCACCTTCCTTGGGGCTGAGTAAACAGCCTCGTAGGCCTGGGTTACCCAGTGGTACCCTGTATAATTAAGCAGATTAAGTTGATTAAGACTCAAAAGTTAATGAATTTTATCCAAAATTGGTTGATTACTGATTTTAGAAGTTAATTAATGAATTCTGGAGTTTTAAAAATGAATTTCAAGTTTTATAAGTTTTTATGAATATTTTAATCACTTAATTAAAGGGTCAAAAGTTGAATTTTTGATTAAAAGTGTTTTCTGGAAAGTTTGTATTTTATTAAAATACTAGATCTTACTACGATCAGTTAGAAGGTAAGTACGTTGAAATCGGATTTTTCTACATTTTATTACGAAGGTTTGAAGTTTTGAACTAGTTTTGACCTAGGTTTGACCGATTTGTTGACTTTTTGAAATATTACAGATTTCTGAAAATTTAATATTTTTAATAAATATTAGACCCTATTATGAGCTGAATGCAAGTGAGTTTGTGTGATTTGGATTTTTCTTGAATTAGTTATGAATATTCAAAGTTTTGACTATTTAATGAATTTTAAAATTGTTTAATTAAAGGACCATTTTTGGGATTTTGCTCCAAATGAGTTCCCAACTCCTTGAAATCAACTCCAAAGGTCAGGAATGACCTAAGGAGAGATTACCAAGTGTTTGGGACATTTTTGGAATTTTTAATAATTATTAATTAATTATATTAATAAAATATTCAATTTTACTTAAAATTCAATTAAGGCTTATGTTGCTGTCAAAATAAGTTGGTTTCAATTTTAAATGATTAAGGATTTAATTATGATCAGTTAAAGGTATTAAACATAATTTTTGGGTTTAAATTGGATTTATTACATTTTCTGGAAGTTTTTAATGGCTTAATTAAGGTTTGATCTTAGGAAATTTAATTATGGGTCTTAATGATTTCGAGATTCAGTGAAAATTTTCCTAGTGGCTGTACATGTCACTAAGTTCAAATGTTTGAAGTTTCAACCCAAGTAGAAGTGAATCCTAATTATTAGAAATATTCTAAATTTTCTAGCAAGGGTCCTTAATTATTATCCTTAATGATGTCACTAAGTTAATTAGGTTCAAATCAAATCTTCTCTAAACCTTGAACAAGCATGAATGAAACATATAAGCATCGCACTCAAGTCCTTAAATCTAGGAGAACCTAGACTAGGTGGTGTGTGCACAACTTAAGCATGCAAATCAATTAAAGCTTAATTAAGTAAAGGATTAATCAATGAGTAATTATCAAAGTAATTATTCATTGATTAATCAAGGTTCCCCAATAATTTTTATTCAATCACTCAACCTATGTTTAAAATTTCAATGGCCCTCTCAATGTTCAAGGATTTAAATAAATATAATTTTAAAATAGTTTTAAAATATATATTTATATATGGAAATCTATACATAAAGATATAAGTTTTAAAATAGAATAATTAAAAAAAATATTATTAAAATAATTTTTAAGTACTTGAGAGGTCCTCTAATTTTTCAAAACCATTTGAAAGTAAAATTTTGATTTTCAAGATATTTAATTAAATAATAATTAAATACTAAAAATATTTAAATAACCTAAATTAATCAAAATACATAAAGTTTTAGATTTAAAAAAATAATAATAATTTTAAATTAAGATCATTAATTTTCTGAAAAATTTAATGTATATACATATATTTATGATTTAAAATGAATTTTTATCAAAATTTGAAGATTTAAATTAATTGAATGAAATTAAAGTAATTTGAGAATAGTTAATGTTTAAAATAATCTTTATATTGTATTTAAAAAATAAATATACCTCTGAAGTTTTGAAAATATATCTTAAAATATAGTTTTGAATTATTTAAAATATTTTAATCAAATATATATTTTCTTTAATTATTAGTCCAAAATATGAAGTATTTAATAATAAAAAAAAAATATATATTATTTTTTAATTAAACTTAATTTTAAATTAAAGATCTTAATTTTCTGAAAATTTTGATATATTATACTAATATTTTGGACTTATAATTAATTTATTATGATTTAATCAAATTTTCTGATTTTAAAAATTAATTAAAACTAATTAAACCAAACGGCGGCGCCGGCGCTACGTGGCGGGCTCTGGTTCGCGGGGTCAAAACACGGCGACGGCGGCAATCATTGGCAATGATTGCGCCGCCGTGAATAATTGCCGGATGATTGAAATAGCGGCGGGACCCACACGCTATTCACTTATCCGAGTCAGCGTCCCGCCGCAGCCGTTGGATCCACGGGCGTTTGATCCGACGGTGGGGATTAAATCCCGTCGTTCGATCTCAACCGAGAATGATCGGACGGTGGGGTGTTAATCCCGTGGGAAACGAACGGATGGCCCAGATCTCGTCGGACAGCCAACCGAGTGAAGATTCGAATACACGGTTGAATCAAACCCGCGGAAAGGCTTGATCTGGACCGTCGATCGAGCGATCGACGGTCTAGAAAATGTACGCCTGGGCTAGGGTGCGAAAACGCCCTAGGATCTGTTTTTTCGCTCGTTTGTTCGATTCAATCAACCAAATTTAATAAAATTTTGAATATAGATTAAATATACGAACAGAAATATTGGGGAATGTTTTATTTAGCTTAAAACAAGCTTTTTAGAAAGCTATTTAATCTAGTGTACCTAGATCTAGGGTTTAGGATTTACCTTGATTTAATGGACGGTTTGGACCGCTTTTGGATTCTCTGAGCTTGTAGACTGTCCACGTTTAATATTGTAGAAGACGCCTCGAGCTCACGACCCCCGGGATCGATCACAATGGAAGCTCGGACTGATTTGGCTTGAGTTCGCCGGAGAAGTAATCGCCGGCGTGATTTGAATGATGGGTTTGAATGTGGGAAGTATGGATTAAGATCTTGGGAGCTTAAACGAACAAGGACCTCGGGTGGAGAGGCTTGAAGGAGAGAGAGAGGGTCCAAGGGAGAATGACGGCTCAACATAGGGTTTACACCCTATTCAAATGTCTCCAAGCCAAAAGGACGGTCTTGATCGACCTAGGCCCGTCTAGGATGCTTCCACGTACCCCCTGGAGTGGTTGGAAAGCTGGATGCAAGGACTAGCCAAGGACATCCACGTGGAGAAGTCTCATTGGCCTCACATGGGCCTGGGCCACCACTTGAGCTGGTTCAAAGCTAATCCAAAGCTTAAGCTGTGTTTTTAAACAACACTTAGAAGGTTCTGGAGCTTATTTAAGCTACTGGAATAGAGTGGATTAACTCAAGCTAAAAGATTTGGTCATTTAAGGGTTTGTTGACCATGTGTTGACTGGTCAACTGATCATATTGACTGCTGAGGTGGCAGCCAAATGGCTTCAAGAGCTGTTTGAGTGAATTCAAAGGAGTTTAAAAAGGTTTGATTGAATATATGAGCAAATTAGTGAATGTATAATGAGATTTGACTAAGTTTCACTGAGTTGACTTGGCCAAATCAAATTAAATTTGACTCACTATTGATTGGAGAATATTCAATTCATGGAATGGATTTAAATTGGTTGGATGTGCTTTCAAGATTCAAATAGGTCATTTTGGATCAAATGAACCTATATGGGCCCTTAATGGGCCTTGAGTCAATCCTGGTTGACTTGGTCAACCAGGTGGGTCCAGGGTCTGAAAATGGGTTCAATCAATTCAAAATAACATTTCGAGTCTATTGGATGTGGTCTCAAGGTCTAGGGAGGTCATTTGGTTCAAAAAACCTGTTTGAACCCCTAAAGGGCCTATTGGGTCAAACCTGTTGACTTGGTCAAACAGGCTGACCCAGGGGTTGGGAATTGGTCCAACAGGTTTGAAATGACATTTAAAATTTGTTGCAAGTGATTGCACTCAGTTTGGAGTTCATTTGGTTTGAAATCACCATTTGAACCCCATAGGGGTATTTTGGTCATTTTGACCCCTGGTCAACTGGGAGTCAAAGTGGGTCCAGAAAAATACAATTTAAAGTTCAACATATCAAGATTAAAGGTCTGGAAGTGACTAGAGGCTTTGGTGAAGGCTCTAAGGTCAGAATTTTCAAAGTGACAGGTCCAGTGGCATAAACTGTAAATATTTGAAGGTATTACAACCTTTGGATTTTAATTAAGTTTCTGGGGTTAGAGACCTCAGAATAGGTTCAAATTTTGAGGGTTACCTCTAGAGACATTACCCATCAGTGTGCAACTGACAGACTCTGAATCGGAGGTCATTTGACCAGGTTTCGAAATGTTCAAAATTTCAATGGAAAAGGTCTTTAGGACAAAACCTTTGGACCTTGGAATTGGCTTGATTGACCTAAGATCTAGGTAGATCCTAAGGTCTAAGCTCTAGAAGAATCCTAGGATAGATCCTAAGGTCAGGATTCTAGGAGGATTCTAGGATTTAAATTAATTTGGAAATTAAATTAATTTAAGGTCAAGAGTAGTCCAAGTGACCTCATACAAAAATGAGGTCAACACGTAGATGGCTACATTTGGAAACCGAAACACACCTGAGGGTTACTCTATCACTAGACCTCCACTGTTTGACAATATTCCTTTTGATTTTTGGAAAACACGCATGTCTACTTTCTTACAGTCACTTGATTATCGCATGTGGATGCTAGTCCAGGAAGGTTACACAAAACCAACTAGATTAGTTGATGGAATAAGGGTAGATACACCCTATGCAGATTGGACTATAGAAGAACGTGACTTAGCATAATTAAATGCGAAATATTTAAATAGTTTCTTTTGTGCTTTAAAATCTGAAGACTACATGCGAGTTTCCACTTGTAAAAGCGGAAAAGACATATGGGATAGACTTTGTATTACTAATGAAGGGACAAATGAGGTTAAGCAATCAAGACTCAATATCTTGTTACATGACTACGAATTATTTCGCATGAAACCTAATGAATCTATATCTGACATGTACACAAGATTCACTCAAATTGTCACCTCTTTGCATGCACTTGGTAGGGAATTAACTAATGCTGAAATGGTTAATAAGATTCTTCGTTGTTTACCTACTGCATACGATGCTAAAATTACTGCAATTACAGAGTCAAAAGATCTGAACATTTATTCTATTGACAATCTTCTTGGTTCACTCATTGCTTACGAGCAAGGAGTAAGTCAAAGAAAGATTGATGCAGGTGAACCAAGAAAGGACAAGAATATTGCACTAAATGTGGAAGAGTCAGAAAGTGAACACTCACAACCTGAGGATGAAGATGATATAGCACTGATGACTAGACAATTCAAAAGCTTTTTAAAGAGGAAGCAGAAGAGACGCCAGCAATGGAATAGAGGTAAGTATAACAGAAATGGCAAGGTTTCTAATGAAGTGATTTGTTATGAATGCAGGAAACCAGGTCATATAAAGACTGATTGTCCAAAACTCAAAGCCACTCCTAGCAAGGAGAAGGTAGAGGAGAAACCAATGGTAAAGAAGGGAAAGAAGAAGTTTCAAAAGGCTTTTTGGGCGGACTCAGCTTCAGACTCATCTGAGACTGAAAAAGAAGAAGAAGTCACCAACCTTTACTTAATGGCAGATAAAGCTGAACAATCAGATCAAGAAGAGGTATACTCTCACACAAGACCTCGTGAGAGTATATGGTACCTGGACAGCGGATGTTCTAAGCACATGACTGGAGATACTGCTCAATTCATAACGCTGGAAGCCAGGAGTGGAGGCAAGGTTACACTTGGAGATAATACCACAAAGAAAGTGGTTGGATCAGGTATGATTGGAAACTTGAAAAAATTTTTTATAGACAATGTTTTATTAGTTGAAGGCTTAAAACATAATTTGCTTAGCATAAGTCAGCTATGTGATAAGGGCTATAATGTAAAATTTTTACCAACTAGCTGCATAATTAGCCTAAATGGGAAAATTATTTTAAATGGAAAAAGGGTGAACAATGTCTACATGCTAGATTTAAATTGTATTCAATCTCCTACTGCTTTTTGTTTGAAAACTGTGTCTGATGAATCATGGCTTTGGCATAGGAGACTTTGTCATTCTAGTATGAAAAATCTTAGAAAAATTACCCAAAAGAATTTGGTTAGAGGAATACCTAAACTAGACTTTACTAAGGACCACCTATGTGATGCATGTCAATTAGGAAAACAAGTGAAATCCTCTTTTAAGTCCATTAAAGATCTTAAGACCAGTAAACCTTTAGAAATTCTTCACATGGATCTTTTTGGACCTGTAAGCACTGTTAGTCTAGGAGGAAAGGTATATAGATTTGTTATAGTAGATGATTTTTCAAGATTCACCTGGGTTAAATTTCTTTTTCATAAGAGTGAATCATTTGAGGAATTCAGAAATTTTTCAACTTGGATACAAAGAAAACTAGGATGTGAAATAATTTCTATACAAAGTGATCATGGAGGAGAATTTGAAAATGAAAGATTTGAAGATTTCTGTAAAGAAAAGGGGATTGATCACAATTTTTCTGCACCTAGAACTCCTCAACAAAATGGAGTAGTTGAAAGAAAGAACAGAACATTAATAGAAGCCGCCCAAGCAATGTTAGCAGAATACTCACTTCCTAGATATTTTTGGGCTGAGGCGGTTAGCACTGCATGCTATGTTCTGAATAGGGTGAATGTGAGATCAAATTTGAATAAAACACCCTATGAGTTGCTAAAAGGTAGAACACCAAATTTGTCTCATTTGCATGTATTTGGTTGCAAGGTGTTCATACATAATAATGGAAAATCTGTCTTAGGAAAATTTGATCCAAAATCAGATGAAGGAATTTTTGTTGGATATTCAAGTGTTGGAAAATCTTATAGAGTATTCAACAAAAGAACTTTAGTCATTGAAGAAACCACACATGTTGTTTTTGATGAAAATGGAAACATGGAAGAGCCAAAAGTTGTTGAAGAAGAAATTGAAGAAAACTCCCAAAAGATAGATAGATTAAATTTGGAAGAAAATGTGGAAGAAAATTTAGATAGAGAAGACCCTTTGCCTAGAGATTTGAGATTTTCTAAAAACCACCCAAAGGAATTAATCATATGTGAACCAAGTGAGGGTGTTAGAACTAGGCGTGGATTAAACAAGGAAGTCAATCATTCAGCCTTTATTTCAACTGTTGAACCCACTAACATTGATCAAGCACTTTCAGATGAATTTTGGATATTGGCCATGCAAGAAGAGTTAAATCAATTTGTAAGAAATAAAGTGTGGGAACTAACTACAAGGCCAAAAGATCAAAGTATTGTTGGAACCAAGTGGGTGTTCATAAATAAAATGAATGACTCAGGAGTAGTCATTAGAAATAAGGCTAGATTAGTAGCTAAGGGGTATAATCAAATTGAAGGAATTGATTTTGAGAAAACTTTTGCTCCTGTAGCTAGACTTGAAGCAATTAGGGTTTTACTAGCCTTTGCCTGCTTTAAAGGTTTTAAATTGTTTCAAATGGATGTCAAAAGTGCCTTTTTAAATGGAGTAATTGAAGAAGATGTTTTTGTAGAACAACCTCCAGGTTTTGAAAATTCTAAATTTCCAAATCAGGTTTTCAAATTAAAAAAGGCATTATATGGATTGAAACAGGCACCTAGGGCTTGGTATGAGAGGTTAAGCACCTTCCTACTTGAAAGATCTTTTGAAAAAGGAAGTGTGGATACAACTCTCTTTTTAAAAAAAATTGGAAAGGATATACTTATTGTTCAAATTTATGTAGATGACATCATCTTTGGATCTTCAAATAAACATCTTTGCGATGATTTTTCTAAAACAATGAGTAGTGAATTCGAGATGAGTCTAATGGGAGATTTAAATTACTTTCTAGGATTTAGCATTAAGCAACTTGAGGAAGGTACTTTTCTTAGTCAAACCAAATATATTAAGGACATCCTCAAAAAATATGAAATGGACAATGCTAAACCTGTTAGTACACCAATGAGTTCTTCAGTTCAGTTGGATAAAGACCTTAAGGGAAAATCTGTTGATCAAAAGAAATTTAGAGGGATAATTGGATCTTTACTTTACTTGACTGCTAGCCGACCAGATATTATGTTTAGTGTTTGCTTATGTGCTAGATTTCAATCAGATCCAAAAGAATCACATTTGACAGCAGTGAAAAGGATTTTAAGATATCTACTAGGAACTCAAAACTTAGGAATTTGGTATCCTAAGTTTAGCTCTTCATTTGAAATTATTGGTTACTCAGATTCTGACTTTGCAGGCTGTAGAGTGGATAGGAAAAGTACTTCTGGAACATGTCAATTCATTGGAAATTCATTAGTTTCATGGTCTAGTAGAAAACAAAATTCAGTGGCACTATCTACTGCAGAAGCAGAATACATTGCATTAGGAAGTTGTGTGGCACAAGTACTTTGGTTAAAACAACAGTTGATTGACTTAGGATTAACTATAGGCACTATTCCAATTTATTGTGACAATACTAGTGCAATTTGCATTTCCAAAAATCCTATTCAACATTCTAGAACCAAACACATTGATATAAGGCATCATTTCATAAGGGATCATGTATCCAAAGGAGAAATTGAACTCATACATGTTTCAACTGAAAATCAACTTGCAGACATTTTTACAAAACCTTTAGCCTTTGATACCTTCAGTACTTTAAGAACAAGGCTTGGTGTTATTGATTTGAATGCTTAACCAAAAATGTCTTTGCAACATTGATACTTGTTGTGTTTTGTTTTTGTGATTTTGTGAATTTTGTGTGTTTTTGAATGAATTGTTTTTGGATTTATGATTTTGTCTTATGTTTTCTGTGTTTTTTGATTGTTTTTTTGTTGATTTTGTTAAATTTAAAAAATTTAAAATTAAAAATTGTTTTTGGAGGAAATCGTCCAGGACGAAAATTTTCGTACGGGATGATGTGTAAAGAAACAGTTTGCGCGAATTTAAACCGTTTTGAGAGCAGTTTTTTATTAGATCGTCTGTACGATCTGTGATCGTCCAGTACGAATTTTTTTTTTTTTTCTCAAACATCGGGACGATTGAATGCAGCGGTTTAGTGGATAAGACAGTTTCTAATACGAACTTTGTCTGTACGAAATTTTTTTTTTTCGTCTGTACGAACATGTGTCAGTTCATTGTAGGGGACGGTTTTCAAGAGTCATTAAAACGAAACACACTTTTCGATCGTCTGTACGAAATTTTTTTTCGTATGTACGATCGGTCAAGTCAAAAAGCCTGTACGAAGGGTCGCATCGTAAGTTGTGTTGAATACGAAAAGCCGTTACATTTTGGACGAATTGGATCGTCTGTACGAAATTACTTCGTCCAGACGAACGATAATTTTTCGTCCAGGACGAATATTTTCGTCCAGGACGAACGTATCGTTTTTCTTTAAATATGAAGGCTTTCAAACTTGACAATCACACTTTCAAACATCTTTTTCAATCCCTTTCTACATCAAATCAACTATGGCCTCCTCTAGCAAAAGACAAAAAGTTTTGGCGAAGAAACCTAACAGGAATGCCCCAGACAACTTTCTTTCCAAGGCAAATGAGGAATCTTTTCCTCGTTTTGCATCTGCAAAAATCACTCCGTCTCGCATTCTTATCCAAACAGAGTTGAAATTTAGGGTATTACACCTCTTCGCCTCAACCCAATTTCATTTCATTCTTTCTCTTGTCCACTTATACAATAAGCAAACCTACCATTACTTCCTAGCCAACATGAGTTTCAATTCTGACCACTCTATCATTAGTTCTTTTGTTTTTAAGAAAAAAGTTGAGATCACCAAGCACGACCTTGGTGCATTTTTAAACTTAAGAACTGAAGGATATAGAGCCCACACCCTAGCATCAGAAAACACCTTCCAATGGTTTGAAATCAATAGGGTAATTAGAGAAAATGCAATTGACAATCATGTTGCTAGAGTGGCCGGTATGACCCAAGATGCCCGAATCATCCAGCATATCCTTAGATCCTCAATTATTCCTAAAGCTGGTGATAGGATTAACATTACTCCTCTCCTTTCTTGTCTAACTTTTTTAATCATGAAAAGACAACCTATTGATGAAGCCCAACTCATCCTAGATCATATCTATGGGCTTTCAGAAATAGGACATCCTGATCAGAAGAGGAAGAAGAACATTTCTTTAGGGCACTTGATTACTTATATTTTGGAGAAGAAGTACAATATAGTGCATCCTGATGAGGAATATGAAGAGCCAGTTTACTACAACGATGCATCATTCAGACTGCTCTTCAAGGAGGAAAAAGAAAAAGAAAAAGCACATGGCAGTGCTTCAGAAGAAGAAGAAGAAGGAGTGCAAGCTTCTGCTTCTCAATCAGATTACCAGAATCTGATTGAGAGATTTGATAGACTAGAGACTCACATTGATCAAAGGTTTGATCAATTTGATGCTCATCTTACGCAGCAGCAACATGACATTGGTAATATTAGAGATGAAGTTCATGAAATAAATACCAATGTAATGTTGATGGCCTCCTACTTCAACCTCTTTGGCGGCATTCCTCCTCCTCCTCCTCCAGAACAGTAGAGTTTTTTTTTTTTTTTTTTATCTTATATGTGTTATTGTGATTGTTGTGTTGTGTGTTTGTTTAAGTTCAATTTTTTTTTTTTTTTTTTTTTTAATCAATGAAAGTTTGTTTGTTTTAGATTTGTTTTGAAATGTGGCTAATCTTTATGAATTTCATTAATATTGTTTTTAATCTACATTGTGCTCAAATTCGATTGTAATGTGAGATTATCTATATTAGAAAATCTAGACTTTCTAAATTTATAATTTGTTTATAACTTGTTGTATTTAGAATTTTTTAAATTCATGTCTATTCATTTAGACTACATAAAAATTTAATATTGTTATTGCAATTTTGATGTTTTCTTATTTTGTATTTCTATGCTCAAATGATATTTATGCACCTAGAAATATTTGAAATGTTAGATTATAGATTTTGGAAAGAATTGGTCAAATTACTCTTGAACATTGTACAAATGTACAAAAATCAAAAGGGATTCACAAAAATTTGCAAAGTGAAAAAGAGGCACAAAATAAGCCCAACCAAAGAAAAATGCACAAAAATGTGCTCCAAAACTTTGAAAAGATGTGCAAAGCACCACATGAGGTAATTCTCTTCTTTCCAAATTCGTTTAATCTCTTAATTCAAGTTGATCTAATGTTCATTTATATTCTATTGAACTTTGAAATATAGAATTTTTTTTACATCTCACTTGTAATGATTTTCAATAATCAAAATGTCTAAATTGAATCATGTCTTTGATAAATTCTTCTTACTTACAATGTTATATCATTTCATAAATTTTATGAATTTCTATGATTGACCTAATATCTTTAGTTTAAAATTGCATACCCTATGTCAAATCACAATTTAGATTAAATTTTACAAATGAATTTCATATAATTATTTACATTTCTTGTCTTTTTCTTCTTCACTTTTTGTTGCTGTCAAAAAGGGGGAGAAATTATTATGTTTGTGGTTTGTGTTTTGTGATTATGTTTGTGTTTGTGTTTTTGTGGTTTGTGTTTTGTGTTAAAAATTTTTGAAAAACAAAAATATTGTTCTTTAATGCCTCCTTATTTTAATGTACTCATAAATTCAGGGGGAGTTTAGGAGATAAGAGATTTGTTTTTAACTTGAAACCATACTAACAATAATTGTTTTGCCATCATCAAAAAGGGGGAGATTGTTTGAATAGTTGCTATTTGAATGATTTATAATTGTGCAACTTATGTAGTTTTGATGATTCCAAACATTATTGTTCAAATGTATAGTTATCTCCTATCAATTTCAGAAGATTTGCACTTGCTCTTGTGTGTACTAACATTTCAGGAAAATCAGACTCCAGACTACGAAAACTTCAAATCAAATTCAACATGAGACTTTGAATTAATTTTGAAAGGGAGTGATTGTAATTGAGTGAATAAAATCTCACACACACAAAATAAGGAGATCTTGAAATTCTATACTGATCGTACAGGACGATATTTATCGTACTGGACGATCTGTCAGTTATCTCCTATAGAGCACTTGGAACGAATAGGAACTTGCTTGAAAAAATTTTTTTTTTCTCTAAGTCCTATTCGTCCAGGACGAATTTTAATATCGTCCCGGACGATGGGTTCTCTGTAAAATTTCGTCCAGACGAATTTTACCATCGTACGAGGCGACCAGTCCTCTGGAAAAATTTCGTCCAGACGAAAATAATTATCGTACCGGACGAACAGCTCTCTGGAAAATTTTCGTCCAGACGAAACCAAATTATCGTCCCCGGCGATTGGTCCTCTGGAAAATTTTCGTCCAGACGAAATAAATAATCGTCCAGGACGATCGGCTCTCTGGAAAATTTTCGTCCAGACGAATAAATTTTCGTCCAAACGATAAACCGACTTAGAACAGTTTTCAGCAGTTTCTAGAACCGACCTTGTAATAACCGTTCGTACTGGACGAACCTAGTTCGTACAGGACGATCAGCTGTACGAAGTCATTTCGTACACATATACAAATTGGGTCGTTTCAGATCGTTTAAGTAAAATCGTCCAGGACGATCCAGGATCGTACGGGACGATCCACTGCGTACAGAATTGAAATTATGCAGTTTTTAGGCGGTTTTTCATGTCTTTTGTATAAATAGTCCAAATTAGACTGCCACCCAATCTTTTTGTCATTTGATCTTCGTGCCTATTGAGAGAATAGCCAAGGGGAGAGTGGAAGAGAGCATTCAAAGGAGGATTCCTACCATTGGAGCAAGAAGGGTTCACTTGGATTGCTAAGGTAAGAATCTCTACTTGTGAAATTGGATTTCTTCACTCTTTTCTTTCTTCCTTCTAGATTCGTGTGAGAAGATCATTCAAGAAGGTCCGGTTCTCTGCCGACACTTGGAGAGTGTGAACAGACGTGGGTTCTCTGCCTACACTAGGAGAGTGTAAAAGGAAGAAGGTTCTCTGCCTACACTTGGAGAGTGTGAACAGCCGTAGGGTTCTCTGCCCACACTAGGAGAGTGTGAAAGGACGACGGTTCTCTGCCCACACTAGGAGAGTGTGAAAGGACGACGGTTCTCTGCCAGCACTGTGGATTGTGTAAAAGGACGACGGTTCTCTGCCGCACCGGGGAGTGGTGAAAAGAGTGTTTTGTACAGGCTTCTCCGCCTTGCTGTGGGTGCTAAAGGAGAGTCACTTTGTGGTATTAGTGCAATACTCAGAGGGTGCCTCTGAGGAGTGGATGTAGGTCTGGTTATAGACCGAACCACTATAAATCTGGTGTCATTTACTTTATTGCTTTTATGTTTCCGCATTTTAAATTTCAGTTTTAACAACTCTGTGGTTGAAAAACATTTTTCTACAAACTTTAAAAGAAAATTTTATTTCGGTTCAACTTTATTATTAAGAGGGTTTAAAATTTTTAAAACTACCAATTCACCCCCCTCTTGGTAGCCGTGGGACATTTATCTAGATTAGGTCTGCGAACAGTAAATTTACCAACAAGAGTGAACTGAAAAGGAGAAGCGAGTTTAATAATATAATCATCAGACACCAAAATCACTGGAACACCTTTCACCATCGATTTAGTAAAAGAAAAACAAGGGTTATGCGTGGATGAAGATCCTGCTAAGACATCACGAAATGATCGAGAAGAAGACCCAAATTTACCATCAACCAACAAACCTTTCGACGGAGCATTGGATCCTATGGGTGGAGCACCCCAAGCATCAGGAATAGAAGAGGGCAAACCCGTTTCCATATGGAGAAGAGAGTGACCTAAGGCCGAAGCCCGCCAAGACAAAGAGAATCGAGATCCAAAACAGATAGCAAAAAGTTAGGGCAAGATCTATAGTAGAAATCGCAAAGGAGAACTTGAAGCCGGAATCGCTCATCAATTGCCAGAGCTAGAGAGACAAAGAGCTATTTTTTATATTCAACTGGATACTTTATGTTTGTAAAACTGTTGATGCAAATTTTCTTTAAATTCTCAATATTAGCCCCAAGCTTGGATGAAAAAGTTGAGAATTTTTTTTTTATTTGGGCGCTATAAAAACTTTATGATGAGTTGTGTTGTAGATTCAAGATTCATGTTGGTGTTGACCTTGATTTTGCCCAGACTTGGGCATGATGGTTTGAGTTGACCAAGTCAACCTTTGACTTGGTCAACCCAAGCCTTAATGGGTCAAAATTAACCCATTATGCCCATTAAGAGCCCAATTCGAGTTCAAATCGAATCTAAACCTTTTCATGGCTTGATCACACCTCCCCTTTTACTCATTTGACTGATTTGACCAAGTCAAATGTTGACTAGGTCAAACCAAGTCTTAAATAGGTTACATTAACCTATTTAAGCCCAATTAAGAGTCATTTAATGCAATTAAAGCCTCCCCTTGGATTTGAAATTGAAACCACGGCCAAATCCTGAGTTTTTTCCCTCCTAATTGCTCTAGAAACGATCCTAGCCGCTGATCATAGGATTAGGAGCCTTAAATAGCCAAAATTAGGTTAGAATTAGGATCTTTTTGCTCTTACTCAATCTCGAGACCCCCTCAGGCCTTGAAATTTTATGAGAGCACTCCCACGACTTCCCCCCACCTTTTCCAACCAAATCCCGACGTCCAGACCCCGCCGGCTGCGATCCTCCGGCGAGACTGAGGCGTTTCACGTTCTAGGACAAATCCTGCTCGATCGAAGGAGAATTGGAGCTCGACATCAACTAGGAACTTGTTCTTAAAGAGTCCACGAGTCCAACAAGCCCAAGATCGACCAAATCCACCGTGTGGATCGAGGTATATCTCAAGCCCTAGTTAGAACACTTAGGGTTAATTAGTGTCGTCATTAGAGAGTATTAATTCGAATAAAACATCCCCCATTGATTCTCTTCATGTCTATTACCTATGTCTAAAATTTTACAAAGTTTCATCAAGTGGTTTAAGAGAACGAGGCGATTTTTTCCTATGGGTTTCGGTCCGGCTAGCTGCACGCGTAGGGTGTTCTGAGTCGTTGATCTCATGATCAACGGTTCGGATTCGGTCGGATGGAGATTCTGTCCGACAGGTCGGACGATCTGGCGGATCTCCTCAGGATTCAGTTCGATCTGGGCCGTTCTCTTTGCAGCCACGCGGATCTGACGGCAGCCGTCCGTTGCCCACGTGGATAAGTGGGAGGCGGCCTGATTGCCGCATGATTGCAACAATCATTGAGCCGCCGCCAATGATTGGCGCGCTGTCTCCCGAAATCGCGGATCCAATCTGCTCGTGCCACGTGGCCTGCCAGGTCCCGCCGCCGTTTTTTTAAATAAATAAATATTCTAATTTATTTTAAAACCTATTTTTATCTTTGAAAAATCGTAGAAAATCCAATTTTGTTCCGATCTTTGCGCACAATACCTTGTTTTGCTCGTATTCTCGTCCTCATTATTTTAAAATTGTTTTCATTAAAAAATGCTAAGTATATTTTAAATTATTTAAAAAATAGAAAAAATAACTATTTTTATTATCATTTAAATTATTATTTTAATATAATAATTATAATATTGCTATTTATTTATAATTACTTATCATAATTATTATTATTTCAAACTATTAACTTACAATTCTATTTTACTATTATTATTATTATTATCTATTTTTTTCTTATTTATTTCAATTTGAAAATAGTATTAATTTAAAGTTGTTTTTAGTATTATT
>JACXSL010000639.1:10000-12488 GCA_019514585.1 Dendrobium officinale
TTTAAACTTTAAAACTTTAAACTTTAAACTTTAAACTTTAAACTTTAAACTTTAAAAACTAAAAAACTTTAAACTTTAAACTTTAAAACTTTAAACTTTAAAAACTTAAACTTTAAACTTTAAAACTTTAAACTTAAACTTTACTTTAAAACTTTAAACTTTAAACTTTAAACTTTAAACTTTAAACTTTAAACTTTAAACTTTAAACTTAAAAAAACTTAAACTTTAAACTTTAAACTTTAAACTTTAAACTTTAAACTTTAAACTTTTTAAACTTTAAACTTTAAACTTAAAAAACTTTAAAACTTTAAACTTTAAACTTTAAACTTTAAACTTTAAACTTTAAACTTAAAAAACTTTAAACTTTAAACTTTAAACTTAAACTTTAAAAAAAACTTTAAACTTTAAACTTTAAACTTTAAACTTTAAACTTTTTTAAACTTTAAACTTTAAACTTTAAACTTTAAACTTTAAACTTTTTTAAACTTTAAACTTTAAACTTTAAACTTTAAACTTTAAACTTTAAACTTTAAACTTTAAACTTAAACTTTAAACTTTAAACTTTAAAAAAACTTTAAACTTTTAAACTTTAAACTTTAAACTTTAAAAACTTTAAACTTTAAAACTTTAAACTTTAAACTTTAAACTTTAAACTTTAAACTTTAAACTTTAAACTTTAAAACTTTAAACTTTAAAAACTTTAAACTTTAAACTTTAAACTTTAAACTTTAAAACTTTAAACTTTAAACTTTAAACTTTAAACTTTAAACTTTAAACTTTAAACTTTAAAAAACTTAAAACTTTAAACTTTAAAAACTTTAAACTTTAAACTTTAAACTTAAAACTTAAAAACTTTAAACTTTAAAACTTTAAACTTTAAACTTTTAAACTTTAAACTTTAAACTTAAAAAACTTTTAAACTTTAAAACTTTAAACTTTAAAAACTTTAAAACTTTAAACTTTAAACTTTAAACTTTAAACTTTAAAACTTTAAAACTTTAAAACTTTAAAACTTTAAACTTTAAACTTTAAACTTTAAACTTTAAACTTTAAACTTTTAAACTTTAAACTTTAAACTTTAAACTTTTAAACTTTAAACTTTAAACTTAAAAACTTTAAACTTTAAACTTTAAACTTTAAACTTTAAACTTTAAACTTTAAACTTTAAACTTTAAAAACTTTAAACTTTAAACTTTAAACTTTTAAAACTTTAAAACTTAAAACTTAAAAACTTTAAACTTTAAACTTAAAAACTTTAAACTTTAAACTTTAAACTTTAAAACTTTAAACTTTAAACTTTAAACTTTAAACTTTAAACTTTTAAACTTTTAAACTAAAAACTTTAAACTTTTAAACTTTAAACTTTAAACTTTAAACTTTAAACTTTAAACTTTAAACTTTAAACTAAACTTTAAACTTTAAACTTTAAACTTTAAACTTTTAAACTTTAAAACTTTAAAACTTTAAAAACTTTAAACTTTTAACTTTAAACTTTAAACTTTTAAACTTTAAACTTTAAAACTTTTAAACTTTAAAAACTTTAAACTTTAAACTTTAAACTTTAAACTTTAAACTTTAAACTTTAAAACTTTAAACTTTAAACTTTAAATTTAAACTTTTAAACTTTAAACTTTAAACTTTAAACTTTAAACTTTAAACTTTAAAACTTAAACTTTAAACTTTAAACTTTAAACTTTAAAACTTAAAACTTTAAACTTTAAAAACTTTAAAACTTAAACTTTTAAACTTAAAAAACTTTAAATTTTTTAAACTTTAAACTTTAAACTTTAAACTTTTAAACTTTAAACTTAAAAACTTTAAACTTTAAACTTTAAACTTTAAACTTTAAACTTTAAACTTAAACTTTAAACTTTAAACTTTAAACTAAACTTTAAACTTTTTAAACTTTAAACTTTAAAACTTTAAAACTTTAAACTTTTAAACTTTAAACTTTAAACTTTAAACTTTAAACTTTAAACTTTAAAACTTTAAACTTTAAACTTTAAACTTTAAACTTTAAACTTTTAAACTTTAAACTTTAAACTTTAAACTTTAAACTTTAAACTTTAAACTTTAAACTTTAAACTTTAAACTTAAACTTTAAACTTAAAACTTTAAACTTTAAACTTTAAACTTTAAACTTTAAACTTTAAACTTTAAACTTTAAAACTTTAAACTTTAAAACTTTAAACTTTTAAACTTTAAACTTTAAACTTTAAACTTTAAACTTTAAACTTTAAACTTTAAACTTTAAACTTTAAACTTTAAAACTTTAAACTTTAAACTTTAAACTTTAAACTTAAACTTTAAACTTTAAAAACTTTAAAACTTTAAACTTTAAACTTTAAACTTTTAAACTTTAAACTTTAAACTTTAAACTTTAAACTTTAAACTTTAAACTTTAAACTTTAAACTTTAAACTTTAAACTTTTAAACTTTAAACTTTAAACTTTAAAACTTTAAACTTTAAACTTTAAACTTTAAACTT
>JACXSL010000640.1:0-5000 GCA_019514585.1 Dendrobium officinale
TCCACCTCCTTCTTGACAAACCGAGAAGGAGCAGGCTTACTCAACTGCTGTTTAGGAGATAAACATCCCAAAGAGTCATTTCCCCAAACACCTAACGTGTTTCCAGCAATCTTAGGGGAACCACACAAATCAGCATTACCCCATTTCCCCCTATCCGCCTGATCGTCAGTTTTCAAACCCCCAAAAGTAAATTTCGGCAAGATGCCAGCCGAAATCCCAACATTCTTCTGAACATTACTACCCTAAGAAACTTTGTTCAGATCCCTTATATAACTTCCATTACCAAATGTAAACAAAATCTTATTAGGTTCAAACATTGGATTATCAATTATTCTGCTTACCTCCACCTGATCAACAGGTTCCCCCACTGGTCTCATCTGCAGATCAACCATATCACCATGCTCTGTCTCAACAACCATGGCGTTTCGCATTTCTGGGACCGCTTCCCCTTCCTCAACAGCTTCAGAATAGACTAACTCCTCCTTCACCTCAGCATCCATCATCTCAGCACAATCTGGAGCAGCAGCCATCCCGTTAAGACTTCCAGTGCCTTCAGCATCCCAAGTCTGATCTGCCAGATCCAGAGATCCAGCCCCTTCATTAACTTCTCTAATGAAATCCTCAGCCTCACTACCTCCCAAGATCTCCATAACCTCATCCAGATCCGAAGAGTCAATCATTAACAACTCCCGATCTCCAGCCACACTATCCTCCGCATTTGAATCCATTCCCAGCATCTCACTGGAATGTATCTCCTGCGCATCAACCTTTTGCGAACCTCCCGCAATAATCGAGCTCGCAATTCCAGTTCCTGGAGCTCGAGTGTATACCAGTCTCTTCCCATCTGCCTCAATGTCTGCCAATCCTTCCAACCCTGTTAAGGAAAATCTCCTCTCAATAGAACCCCCTCTGCTATTTACATCAGCTCCCGATCCACCTCTATCAACTGCATTTCTCCCTCTAGCACTAGCGCGTGCTCTAACATCCGAAACCCGCACCATCTCTTCCTCCGCCCCGCCCCGATGGGTGACGAGGGGGTGACCGACGGCCACCCCCCACCATAACCCAAGCAACGGACGATCAAGCTCCGCCGGCAAGAAACCAAATCGAGAGAAAAAATTCTCTCAAAAAATCGCCGAGTTCCGTCCCCAAAGCGATCGTTCCAGTCCCAAAGAGAGAGAGAGAGAGAGAGAGAGAGAGAGAGAGAGAGAGAGAGAGAGAGAGAGAGAGAGAGAGAGAGAGAGAGAGAGAGAGAGAGAGAGAGAGAGAGAGAGAGAGAGAGAGAGAGTAAGAGAGAGAGAGAGGGGAGAGAGAGAGAGAGAGAGAGAGAGAGAGAGAGAGAGAGAGAGAGAGAGAGAGAGAGAGAGAGAGAGAGAGAGAGAGAGAGAGAGAGAGAGAGAGAGAGAGAGAGAGAGAGAGAGAGAGAGAGAGAGAGAGAGAGAGAGAGAGAGAGAGAGAGAGAGAGAGAGAGAGAGAGAGAGAGAGAAGAGAGAGAGAGAGAGAGAGAGAGGAGAGAGAGAGAGAGAGAGAGAGAGAGAGAGAGAGAGAGAGAGAGAGAGAGAGAGAGAGAGAGAGAGAGAGAGAGAGAGAGAGAGAGAGAGAGAGAGAGAGAGAGAGAGAGAGAGAGAGAGAGAGAGAGAGGAGAGAGATGGAGAGAGAGAGAGAGAGAGAGAGAGAGAGAGAGAGAGAGAGGAGAGAGAGAGAGAGAGAGAGAGAGAGAGAGAGAGGGAGAGAGAGAGAGAGAGAGAGAGAGAGAGAGAGAGAGAGAGAGAGAGAGAGAGAGAGAGAGAGAGAGAGAGAGAGAGAGAGAGAGAGAGAGAGAGAGAGAGAGAGAGAAGAGAGAGAGAGAGAGAGAGAGAGAGAGAGAGAGAGAGAGAGAGAGAGAGAGAGAGAGAGAGAGAGAGAGAGAGAGAGAGAGAGAGAGAGAGAGAGAGAGAGAGAGAGAGAGAGAGAGAGAGAGAGAGAGAGAGAGAGAGAGAGAGAGAGAGAGAGAGAGAGAGAGAGAGAGAGAGAGAGAGAGAGAGAGAGAGAGAGAGAGAGAGAGAGAGAGAGAGAGAGAGAGAGAAGAGAGATGGAGATGAGAGAGAGAGAGAGAGAGAGAGAGAGAGAGAGAGAGAGAGAGAGAGAGAGAGAGAGAGAGAGAGAGAGAGAGAGAGAGAGAGAGAGAGAGAGAGAGAGAGAGAGAGAGAGAGAGAGAGAGAGAGAGAGAGAGAGAGAGAGAGAGAGAGAGAGAGAGAGAGAGAGAGAGAGAGAGAGAGAGAGAGAGAGAGAGAGAGAGAGAGAGAGAGAGAGAGAGAGAGAGAGAGAGAGAGAGAGAGAGAGAGAGAGAGAGAGAGAGAGAGGAGAGAGAGAGAGAGAGAGAGAGAGAGAGAGAGAGAGAGAGAGAGAGAGAGAGAGAGAGAGAGAGAGAGAGAAGAGAGAGAGAGAGAGAGAGAGAGAGAGAGAGAGAGAGAGAGAGAGAGAGAGAGAGAGAGAGAGAGAGAGAGAGAGAGAGAGAGAGAGAGAGAGAGAGAGAGAGAGAGAGAGAGAGAGAGAGAGAGAGAGAGAGAGAGAGAGAGAGAGAGAGAGAGAGAGAGAGAGAGAGAGAGAGAGAGAGAGAGAGAGAGAGAGAGAGAGAGAGAGAGAGAGAGAGAGAGAGAGAGAGAGAGAGAGAGAGAGAGAGAGAGAGAGAGAGAGAGAGAGAGAGAGAGAGAGAGAGAGAGAGAGAGAGAGAGAGAGAGAGAGAGAGAGAGAGAGAGAGAGAGAGAGAGAGAGAGAGAGAGAGAGAGAGAGAGAGAGAGAGAGAGAGAGAGAGAGAGAGAGAGAGAGAGAGAGAGAGAGAGAGAGAGAGAGAGAGAGAGAGAGAGAGAGAGAGAGAGAGAGAGAGAGAGAGAGAGAGAGAGAGAGAGAGAGAGAGAGAGAGAGAGAGAGAGAGAGAGAGAGAGAGAGAGAGAGAGAGGAGAGAGAGAGAGAGAGAGAGAGAGAGAGAGAGAGAGAGAGAGAGAGAGAGAGAGAGAGGAGAGAGAGAGAGAGAGAGAGAGAGAGAGAGAGAGAGAGAGAGAGAGAGAGAGAGAGAGAGAGAGAGAGAGAGAGAGAGAGAGAGAGAGAGAGAGAGAGAGAGAGAGAGAGAGAGAGAGAGAGAGAGAGAGAGAGAGAGAGAGAGAGAGAGAGAGAGAGAGAGAGAGAGAGAGAGAGAGAGAGAGAGAGAGAGGAGAGAGAGAGAGAGAGAGAGAGAGAGAGAGAGAGAGAGAGAGAGAGAGAGAGAGAGAGAGAGAGGAGAGAGAGAGAGAGAGAGAGAGAGAGAGAGAGAGAGAGAGAGAGAGAGAGAGAGAGAGAGAGAGAGAGAGAGAGAGAGAGAGAGAGAGAGAGAGAGAGAGAGAGAGAGAGAGAGAGAGAGAGAGAGAGAGAGAGAGAGAGAGAGAGAGAGAGAGAGAGAGAGAGAGAGAGAGAGAGAGAGAGAGAGAGAGAGAGAGAGAGAGAGAGAGAGAGAGAGAGAAGAGAGAGAGAGAGAGAGAGAGAGAGAGAGAGAGAGAGAGAGAGAGAGAGAGAGAGAGAGAGAGAGAGAGAGAGAGAGAGAGAGAGAGAGAGAGAGAGAGAGAGAGAGAGAGAGAGAGAGAGAGAGAGAGAGAGAGAGAGAGAGAGAGAGAGAGAGAGAGAGAGAGAGAGAGAGAGAGAGAGAGAGAGAGAGAGAGAGAGAGAGAGAGAGAGAGAGAGAGAGAGAGAGAGAGAGAGAGAGAGAGAGAGAGAGAGAGAGAGAGAGAGAGAGAGAGAGAGAGAGAGAGAGAGAGAGAGAGAGAGAGAGAGAGAGAGAGAGAGAGAGAGAGAGAGAGAGAGAGAGAGAGAGAGAGAGAGAGAGAGAGAGAGAGAGAGAGAGAGAGAGAGAGAGAGAGAGAGAGAGAGAGAGAGAGAGAGAGAGAGAGAGAGAGAGAGAGAGAGAGAGAGAGAGAGAGAGAGAGAGAGAGAGAGAGAGAGAGAGAGAGAGAGAGAGAGAGAGAGAGAGAGAGAGAGAGAGAGAGAGAGAGAGTGAGAGAGAGAGAGAGAGAGAGAGAGAGAGAGAGAGAGAGAGAGAGAGAGAGAGAGAGAGAGAGAGAGAGAGAGAGAGAGAGAGAGAGAGAGAGAGAGAGAGAGAGAGAGAGAGAGAGAGAGAGAGAGAGAGAGAGGAGAGAGAGAGAGAGAGAGAGAGAGAGAGAGAGAGAGAGAGAGAGAGAGAGAGAGAGAGAGAGAGAGAGAGAGAGAGAGAGAGAGAGAGAGAGAGAGAGAGAGAGAGAGAGAGAGAGAGAGAGAGAGAGAGAGAGAGAGAGAGAGAGAGAGAGAGAGAGAGAGAGAGAGAGAGAGAGAGAGAGAGAGAGAGAGAGAGAGAGAGAGAGAGAGAGAGAGAGAGAGAGAGAGAGAGAGAGAGAGAGAGAGAGAGAGAGAGAGAGAGAGAGAGAGAGAGAGAGAGAGAGAGAGAGAGAGAGAGAGAGAGAGAGAGAGAGAGAGAGAGAGAGAGAGAGAGAGAGAGAGAGAGAGAGAGAGAGAGAGAGAGAGAGGAGAGAGAGAGAGAGAGAGAGAGAGAGAGAGAGAGAGAGAGAGAGAGAGAGAGAGAGAGAGAGAGAGAGAGAGAGAGAGAGAGAGAGAGAGAGAGAGAGAGAGAGAGAGAGAGAGAGAGAGAGAGAGAGAGAGAGAGAGAGAGAGAGAGAGAGAGAGAGAGAGAGAGAGAGAGAGAGAGAGAGAGAGAGAGAGAGAGAGAGAGAGAGAGAGAGGAGAGAGAGAGAGAGAGAGAGAGAGAGAGAGAGAGAGAGAGAGAGAGAGAGAGAGAGAGAGAGAGAGAGAGAGAGAGAGAGAGAGAGAGAGAGAGAGAGAGAGAGAGAGAGAGAGAGAGAGAGAGAGAGAGAGAGAGAGAGAGAGAGAGAGAGAGAGAGAGAGAGAGAGAGAGAGAGAGAGAGAGAGAGAGAGAGAGAGAGAGAGAGAGAGAGAGAGAGAGAGAGAGAGAGAGAGAGAGAGAGAGAGAGAGAGAGAGAGAGAGAGAGAGAGAGAGAGAG
>JACXSL010000640.1:10000-23911 GCA_019514585.1 Dendrobium officinale
GAGAGAGAGAGAGAGAGAGAGAGAGAGAGAGAGAGAGAGAGAGAGAGAGAGAGAGAGAGAGAGAGAGAGAGAGAGAGAGAGAGAGAGAGAGAGAGAGAGAGAGAGAGAGAGAGAGAGAGAGAGAGAGAGAGAGAGAGAGAGAGAGAGAGAGAGAGAGAGAGAGAGAGAGAGAGAGAGAGAGAGAGAGAGAGAGAGAGAGAGAGAGAGAGAGAGAGAGAGAGAGAGAGAGAGAGAGAGAGAGAGAGTGAGAAGAGAGAGAGAGAGAGAGAGAGAGAGAGAGAGAGAGAGAGAGAGAGAGAGAGAGAGAGAGAGAGAAGAGAGAGAGAGAGAGAGAGAGAGAGAGAGAGAGAGAGAGAGAGAGAGAGAGAGAGAGAGAGAGAGAGAGAGAGAGAGAGAGAGAGAGAGAGAGAGAGAGAGAGAGAGAGAGAGAGAGAGAGAGAGAGAGAGAGAGAGAGAGAGAGAGAGAGAGAGAGAGAGAGAGAGAGAGAGAGAGAGAGAGAGAGAGAGAGAGAGAGAGAGAGAGAGAGAGAGAGAGAGAGAGAGAGAGAGAGAGAGAGAGAGAGAGAGAGAGAGAGAGAGAGAGAGAGAGAGAGAGAGAGAGAGAGAGAGAGAGAGAGAGAGAGAGAGAGAGAGAGAGAGAGAGAGAGAGAGAGAGAGAGAGAGAGAGAGAGAGAGGAGAGAGAGAGAGAGAGAGAGAGAGAGAGAGAGAGAGAGAGAGAGAGAGAGAGAGAGAGAGAGAGAGAGAGAGAGAGAGAGAGAAGAGAGAGAGAGAGAGAGAGAGAGGAGAGAGAGAGAGAGAGAGAGAGAGAGAGAGAGAGAGAGAGAGAGAGAGAGAGAGAGAGAGAGAGAGAGAGAGAGAGAGAGAGAGAGAGAGAGAGAGAGAGAGAGAGAGAGAGAGGAGAGAGAGAGAGAGAGAGAGAGAGAGAGAGAGAGAGAGAGAGAGGAGAGAGAGAGAGAGAGAGAGAGAGAGAGAGAGAGAGAGAGAGAGAGAGAGAGAGAGAGAGAGAGAGAGAGAGAGAGAGAGAGAGAGAGAGAGAGAGAGAGAGAGAGAGAGAGAGAGAGAGAGAGAGAGAGAGAGAGAGAGAGAGAGAGAGAGAGAGAGAGAGAGGAGAGAGAGAGAGAGAGAGAGAGAGAGAGAGAGAGAGAGAGAGAGAGAGAGAGAGAGAGAGAGAGAGAAGAGAGAGAGAGAGAGAGAGAGAGAGAGAGAGAGAGAGAGAGAGAGAGAGAGAGAGAGAGAGAGAGAGAGAGAGAGAGAGAGAGAGAGAGAGAGAGAGAGAGAGAGAGAGAGAGAGAGAGAAGAGAGAGAGAGAGAGAGAGAGAGAGAGAGAGAGAGAGAGAGAGAGAGAGAGAGAGAGAGAGAGAGAGAGAGAGAGAGAGAGAGAGAGAGAGAGAGAGAGAGAGAGAGAGAGAGAGAGAGAGAGAGAGAGCAAGAGAGAGAGAGAGAGAGAGAGAGAGAGAGAGAGAGAGAGAGAGAGAGAGAGAGAGAGAGAGAGAGAGAGAGAGAGAGAGAGAGAGAGAGAGAGAGAGAGAGAGAGAGAGAGAGAGAGAGAGAGAGAGAGAGAGAGAGAGAGAGAGAGAGAGAGAGAGAGAGAGAGAGAGAGAGAGAGAGAGAGAGAGAGAGAGAGAGAGAGAGAGAGAGAGAGAGAGAGAGAGAGAAGAGAGAGAGAGAGAGAGAGAGAGAGAGAGAGAGAGAGAGAGAGAGAGAGAGAGAGAGAGAGAGAGAGAGAGAGAGAGAGAGAGAGAGAGAGAGAGAGAGAGAGAGAGAGAGAGAGAGAGAGAGAGAGAGAGAGAGAGAGAGAGAGAGAGAGAGAGAGAGAGAGAGAGAGAGAGAGAGAGAGTGAAGAGCAAGAGAGAGAGAGAGAGAGAGAGAGAGAGAGAGAGAGAGAGAGAGAGAGAGAGAGAGAGAGAGAGAGAGAGAGAGAGAGAGAGAGAGAGAGAGAGAGAGCAAGAGAGAGAGAGAGAGAGAGAGAGAGAGAGAGAGAGAGAGAGAGAGAGAGAGAGAGAGAGAGAGAGAGAGAGAGAGAGAGAGAGAGAGAGAGGAGAGTTGAACTTGCATTTGCATTAAAAGAGAAGAGAGCCAACCAATCGCATTGCTGCAGTCCCCCTCAATAATAATGCCGTCCAGCTCGAGCATCCAGTCCTGAATGACCTCCTGTGTAAGAGCCGCCGCCTTCACCTCAGCTTGGAAGGGATCCCAGTGTTCGAATCGTTTTCCGGCAGCCGCAATGAGCACGCCCTCAAAATTTCGGACCACAATGCCAATACCCGCCAGATTGGACGGTCTAAGTGCAGCGTCAACATTAAACTTCAACCAACCTGGAGGTGGGGGGCACCAAAGCGACTGAGAAGGCAGCCCAGAGGGCTGAGCAGTGCACCATTGCTCCAGAATTGGCGTCCGGTAAGGTTTAGGCAGCAGCGAAAGAACCGTAGCAGCAATAATCCCAGGTGGGCGGCAAGACCTCGTGTGTTTGAATTCGTTGCGAGCTCTCCAAACCTGGTAGACGGTATAGCAGTAGATCTGCCCCAAACTCGGATTCGTAGCAGATAGGCCGAGAAGCTCCTCCAAAAGTTCATTGAGGGAGTTAGTAAGAGGTAGGATAAAACCCCATTTGCCAAGAACACCAAAAACCTCCCTCAGTTTACTGCATTGAGCAACGCAGTGGTCAACGTTCTCAACCCCCGGGCAGTCCCAGGGACAATTCGTGGAGCTAGAGAGTCCCCTCCGAGAGAGCCAATCGTTGGTGGGGATGGCGTTCCGAAGCAACCTCCACCAGTGGAACTTCTCCCGCGGGTGAAGATGCAGTTTATTGATCCATCCGAACATGTAGTCCGAGCTCCCCCGCTTAGCCTTCATCACCGTTGCAGATAAGGAGGAGCCGAACGATGATAGCGTGAGCTCGGGCTTGTCGATACCCTCCTCCAAGTTCGTATCAATGTTTAGGATATGCTGCGCCATAATCGCCCCAAAGGATCTTCCCACCGCCTCCTCGTTCCAGCTACGATCACCATTTAGGAGGCTTCCCACGTTAACGTTCTCCACCTCTTCAACACATACAAAAGTTGGCCATCGGTCAATAGTGCGGTCCAAAATCCAGCAGTCCTGAAGCACACGGATGTTCTGTCCGTCCCCGATACGCCAGCGGAGGATGCCCGCCAGTGCTTCCAGCCCATTGTTGATTACCTTCCAAGCGATGGAACGATTCCGGCTCAGGCAGCCGTTCTGGAGATTGCCCCCGTACCTATCCTTCATCACCTTGTGCAGCAGGGAGTCCTCCTCATGCAAGGCCATCCAGGCCAACCGGGCACGTAATGGACCACGCCATTCCGTCAATTCGTGGAACCCCAGACCGCCATGATCAGTAGGAGCACAAAGGTCCTTCCACGCCACATAATGCATGCCCTTACTGTTGGAGTCTTTTTGCCAAAGAAATCTCCGGCCCAAGCGCTCAATTAAGTTGAGCACGCTGTTCGGCACCTCCGTATGGGTCATAAAGTAGGCCGGTATAGGGAGCAGCGAGGTGCGAATAAGCAAAGCTCTACCCGCATAGGACAGGTGCTTCTTGCCCCAAAGATTAGTCTTATCATGTGCACTCTTAATGACTTTGGCGAAGTCAGAGGTCTTTAGCCTTCTCTGAGTCAAGGTGAGGCCGAGGTAATCAAATGACTCCACTCTCCGGTACCCCAAAATTTTAGTAAACATCCGTTGCTTCCATTTCGGGCATTTCTTGTTAAAGAGCACAGCCGTCTTCTCACAGTTGATACGTTGCCCCGTCCATTTGCAATAGTCACTGAAAATGTCCCGGATACAGTTAGCATTCTGCTTACTAACTTCCGCGAACACCAGTATATCGTCCGCATAAAGCAGGTGCGAGATCCGCTCCGCTCCCCGGACAATCGGAATCCCCAGCTGCGCCCCCCGTAGGCGAAAATTCTTGGACAAAAGCTCAGAACAAAGGATAAAGAGATAAGGCGATAGGGGGCAACCTTGTCGCAGTCCACAGTAGGCTTGGATCCAAGGAGTCCTTTGTCCGTTGATCAGTAAAGAGAAACGCGGCCTTGTCACGCATTGTATAATCCAGTGGCTCATACGATTGGGAAAGCCCATGCGTTTTAACACCAGTTGAAGAGTATCCCAGGCCATGCAATCATATGCCTGCTCCATATCAATTTTGATGGCCATCATGCCCGTCTTCTGTTGGGAGTACCGGAACTTGTTAAGCATCTCCTGAGCCACCAAGCCATGACCCGAAATGGATCTCCCAGGGACGAATGCTCCTTGTTCCTTGCTGACAATGTGACTCAAGACCGGAGTGATGCGGTTGATTAAAATTTTTGCGATCACCTTATAAAAGGACTGGCACAAACTAATTGGTCTGAACTTCGCTGGAACACAACCATCCACGGTTTTGGGGAGGAGAACCACAAGGGTGTCTTTCCAGCTTGTGCACATGGAGTTAGAAGAAAAGAAAAACAAAATGGCACAAATAACATCGTTCTTAATGATTTCCCAGTAAAATTTAAGAAAAGAAGCAGTGATACCGTCCAGCCCCGGCGATCGATTGTTCCCCATGCTAAAAACAGCTTGCCGGATCTCCAATTCAGTGACCTCAGCATCCATGGTCTCTTTAAACTGCTCCGGAATCATTTCCTCTCTGTCAAAATTTGGCCAGCCGTCAAGAGAAACCGGTCGGTCACGCCACTTGGCAGTGAAGAAGCTCAGGAATTCCTCCTGGATAATATTCGGGTCAGAAGAACGGTCACCATTGGCCGTCAGGACTTCGACAATACGGTTGCTCCTACGGCGAGCCGACGCAGAAGAATGGAAGAAATGGGAATTCGTATCTCCCTCCTCAATCCAGCGGGTTTTAGCACGCTGCCGCCACCAGGTCGCTGTTCTAGCAAGGTTAGAAATCAGATCGGAAGCCGTTTTCCTTAGCTCCGACTCCTGCAGGGAGCTCAGCCCCACCGGAGAACTCTCCAAAATTTGGAGTTCCGCAAGACGCTCTTCCAGTGCAATTTTCGTTTCCCCCAGGTCCTTCATACGACTACGGCTCCAGAAGAACAGGGATCGGAGGGTCCTAGAGCATTTGCGGTTCAGGACGTCGTCAGGCTGCCCATGGTCGAGCTTGGTCCAGCTCTTCCAAACGACTTTCCAAGTCGCCGGGTAGGTTCTCCAAACATCCTCAAATCTGAACCATTTGCTATCGTTGTTCACAGGACCAACCGTTAATCTCAGGAGAAGCGGGCAGTGGTCCGAAGTCAGCCGTAGCAGATGCTTGACGGCGGCCAGAGGCGCGAATTGCAGCCCCACAGAGTTCATGAGGACTCGGTCTAACCGAACCCAGATTTTACTAGAACCTTGCTTATTGTTCGACCACGTGAACATCGGGCCAGTAAAACCCAGATCATGTAAATCGTTATCCACCATGAAAGCCGACATCTCTTGAGCCCCAATGGGAAAACCAAATTTGCGACCCCCACGCTTCTCATTATGGTCAAGGCAGCAGTTGAAATCCCCCCCAACGATAGTCGGGAGATCAGCGTCAATACAGGAGCTCAGGACCTCCCAAAGGCAGCGTCTAGAATGGTAGTCCTTCCCCCCATAGACAATGGCTACCGTCCATTTCTGGCGGTTAGGTAGAACCAGATGTCCCACCAAGGCTTGATCCATCATACGAGTGGCCACAAAGAGAGAACAATCTCTTCGCCAAAGCGCCAAAATGCCACCAGACCTCCCGTTGGCTGGGAAATGCACAAAATCCCAGTTGGCACCAACCAGCACGTTCACCTCCATTCTGGTGATATCTTCAATCATTGTTTCAGTCAACCCGACAAAAAACACCTCATTGGCAGTAATGAGGCTGCGTAGGTAGTGGCCCGTCTGTTTCTTACGGGCCCCCCTACAGTTCCAAAAGATGACGGACGACATTAACTAACTACTGGGGGGGCGCCCCCGCCGCCAGATTCATCAGTAATTTCTTTCCTCCTTTTCCGAGGGAGATCCCGATCAGGAGCCAGAAGGTGGAAGCCCACCCCTCCGATGGACTTATTGGGCAGCATACCCACCGGCCTGGTACCTGCAGAGAACAACAATGGGCGAGTAATCCCCATTTTGGCCTGTTTCCGTGTGGGCTTGGTGACATTCACCGGTTCCTTGACCGTGAGCAAATCCACTTGTTTCGGGGGCTTTCCCAGAGGCTTAGTTGCATGGTCCGCAGCATTCTTAACAAGAGGCTTGTTCCCCTTACGTCTGCGAGGGGGAACTTGAATCCAAGGTCCCACAGTGTCCTCATCCGCCTTGGCATTATTCAAATTGCCGTTATGATCCCCGCCATTGTCACTAGGAGGGGCACCGGTAGTTTCATGAGTTGGGGTGTCGGTCTCATGATGAGGGGCGCTCGTCATGTTACTATCAGTCCCCACATTTCCAACTTGATCCAAAGCAATTGAAGTCGGCCTGCTAGACGTACCACCATTCTTACTGCTTTCCCCCTTTTCGAATCTCCTTTCCGGCACAGCCTGCTTCCCTGTGGAGGGGGGAGCCTGAGCAACCGGCTTGGTTGGGCATGAGTCCCTACGGTGACCCACACGCCCACATCCATAGCACATAATGCCAATACCTTCATATTCAACCTTCTGAAAGAAACGTCCGTTGAGCCCGTCAATCCATATTCCGGCCAAGAGTTGCTTGGCAAGGTTCATTCGGACACAAACCCGGGCGTACTCGCGTCGTCCCCAATTGCCAGTTTGGGCGTCAATCCAAAGAGGTGTGCCAATACGAGAGGCAATACGGGATATATTGCACTCGTCCCAATATTGGAGAGGGAGATTTGGCATCCGAATCCATACCGGAGAAGAGAAGCCCTCCATGGACGCCGGAGAGAATCCCGGTGTCCACCGATCCAGCCCAACCAAATTCCCTCCGATGAACCAAGGGCCACCACTGAGCACCGCGTCTCTAATCTCCATAGAGGTGAAAATGCAGAGGAAGCAGTCGGAACCCATCGTCGTGAGTTGGAACTCCCCAAAGCCGCCCCATTGTCGTTGGATTTCCGATTTTAGTAAGAAGAAAGAGACCTTCTTTCCCAAAATCTTGCCGACAACCGCACAATCCAGCATAGCCAAGTTGGCCTTGACACGCTCCAGGTTCAGAACGACCGTCACCCCGTCATCCGCCAATGCCTTGATTTCATCAGGCCGCTGCACCTGGATGTGCGACGGTTTATGCCAAGGGTTCTCAGGCTTGTTGGAGAAGACCATCCTAGGTGGAAAGGTCTTGGCTGCAGGCTCACCCGAGCCAGCACTGGTCACACCCGATCCGGCATTTCCACAAACATCTTGCGTGCCTTCAATAGGTATCAGGGGGGAAGGAGAAGGCATCTCCTCATCCCGTTCCAGCTGCTTCACAGGCTCAGCAGCTTCCATGATCAAGTCCTTGGGTTCAGGAGGGTTGTCCGACCTGTTCAGCACCGAATTTGCTCCATGCAGCAACATCCGGGCTGATCTCCAGGGAGCACGGTTTCCTTGGCATTGACGCATTCACATCAAACATTTCCTCTTCATCATCCCGGAGATCTTCCGTGGGATCGCATTCCTCCATCACAGTAATCGGCTCTCCCGGACTGAACGCCGGGTTGGTCAGCAAGTTCATGCGCGCCTTAAGCGCCGGATCTTCAAAAACCCTAGGTGGAGAACAAACCAGTTGCCCTCCATCAGATTTGACCGAAAGCCCCGCCTCCGTGGTCGGCGTAGCCACCCCAGAGACGTTACTACGAGTTTTCACCTCCCATCGATCCGTCGACGCTCCATCCAATCCAGCTCGTCCAGTGTCCTTCCCTTTACCTTTCGCTCGAGTCACTGCCTTAATGGGAGATTTCTCTCCCGGTTTTTTTCCACCTCCCGTGCCTACACCTGACTTTCTCCGATCGTCGCCTGCCGTTCTCCCGTCACCACCGCCCCCGTAAGAACGGGGAGGTGACCTTCGGTCACCCCCCGCCATCCCAAGAGAGTCTCTCACTAGAAATTAGGAGAGAGAAAAATACAAGGCCGAAATGACGCAAAGAGAGAGAGAGAGAGAGAGAGAGAGAGAGAGAGTGAAATTGAGAGAGAGGGAGAGTAAGAGAGATAACAAGTGACAGCCGAGAGATGACGCGAGGGAGAGAGAGAGAGAGAGAGAGAGAGAGAGAGAGAGAGAGAGAGAGAGAGAGAGAGAGAAAGAGAAAGAGAGAGAGTGTGCAAGAGCAAGAGAGAGAAGTAGAGAGAGAGTTAGAGAGAGAGCAAGAGAGAGAGAGGAGATTGAGAGAGAGAGAGAGCTTGAAAGAGAGAGAGGGGGCAGAGAGAGCAGAGAGGGGAAGAGCAAGAGCTAGAGAGAGAGGAAAAGCAAGAGCGAGCGAGAGAGAGAGAGACAGAGAGAGAGGAAGAGCAAGAGCAACGAGAGAGAGAGAAAGAGAGAGAGAGAGAGAGATATAGAGATGGAGGGAGGGAAAGAGAGAGAGAGAGAGAGCGTGATAGAGAGAGAAGAGAGAAAGAGCACTAGAGAGAGGGAGAGAGAGAGAGAGAGAGAGAGAAAGAGAGAGACAAAGAGAGAGAGAGAGAGAGAGCTGACAAGAGAGAGAGAGAGAGAGAGAGAGAGAGAGAGAGAGAGAGGGAAGAGAGAGTGAGAGTGGGAGAGAGTGAGAAGAGAGAGACAGAAGGAGAGAGGAAGAGGAGAGAAGAGAGGAAGAGCTAGAGAGAGATTTAAAAGAGAGGGAAAGAGAGAGAGAGAGAGAGAGAAGAGAGGGAGAGAGAGAGAGAGAGAGAGTGAGAGAGAGAGAGAAGAGAAAGAGAGCAAGAGAGAGAGAGAGAGAGAGAGAGAGAGAGAGAGAGAGAGAGAGAGAGAGAGAGAGAGAGAGAGAAGAGAAGAGAAAGCTATTACAAACTATCAATAAAACTAATGCCCATTTGGCATTCTAGAAAAAGAAAAGTAACTATCCTCCTCAAGGATTTCTAAAAACTCTTGAGGAATGTCTCTATCTCCTATGTCCCAAGAAAAAGAACTATCCACTGCCCTCTGTGCACAAAAGTGGGCTGCTCTATTGAACTTTCTATATGTATGAACAAATAAGACCTTTTGGAACATCTTCAGCCAATCCATGTCCATGCAATCCGTCCCTTGCAGCTTCCAATTGTCCTTATGCCAGAAATTCTGCATGTATTTGATCACTCCTGCATTATCTCCCTCTATAATGACTCCATAAAAATCAAACATCCAAACAGAAAGGATTTTGTCTATATACTTAAAAGCCAACAATTCTACTTGTGTGCTGTCCCAATGTGTGTAACACACCAACCAGCTGCAGCAATCAGCTTCCCTTCACAATCCCTTATAACAATTCCAATACCTCCCGCATTCGATCGATGCAAAGCTCCATCCAAGTTAATTTTCAGCCATCCTGTAGGGGGGGGACACCAAGAGTACAGAGAAGACAATCCAGCGGATTGAAAGGTATCCCGTTGCTCCAGATGAAATGAAAAACAACCTTGGTCCAGGACCTCCAACATATTAGCAGCCAAATATGCAGAAGAACATCCACCTTTACCATGTTTAACAGCATTCCTATTGTCCCAAGTTTGATGAACAGCTACACAATACATCGGCACCCATCCTTCCCTCACATCAGCAGACTTCCCAATAGCATCCCATAGCTCATCAAATGAATCAAACCGAGGAATCACCAATCCCCAGTTTTCCAAAACTTTGAAGACGTCCCGGAGCTTCTTGCAGTTACAAGTGAAATGATCAATGTCTTCCACTTCCCCACATCCCAGAGGACAATAAGTATCAGCAGAAAGGCCCCTTCTACAAAGCCAAGCATTAGTTGGGATGTTGTCTTTATAAACTCTCCACCAAAACAATTTCTCCCTAGGCCTCATCCTGCATTTAAAAATAATGCCAACGGGATCATCTTCTTCCGTGAAACAATTGTTGTAAACCACAGCAGAAACTGTTGAACATAAAGGGCTCTTCATCAATTCCATAACATCTGAATCCAATTCAATTTCAATTGGAATTTCACATATTCTGTCCATCATCAACTCTCCAAAGCATAGAAGGAGTTTCGGCCTATCCCATCCAATCCCTTCCAGAATGAAATCTGCCACCATCAGATTTTCAATAATGTTGATATCACAGAATGTAGGCCATCCAGATAATGCCCTGTCCCAAATCCATACATCATTCAACACTTCAATCTTCCTTCCATCATAAATCTTCCAGCGAACCGAGCTGCTCAAACTACGGGCTCCTTCACAGATGATCTTCCAGCAAATGGAGCTCCCCTTCCTCCCATCATAATGCCACGGATTATCCCCATATTTGTGCCTCATACATTTCTGAAATAGCTCCAAAGGTTTGCAAATAAACTCCCAAGTAATACGAGCTCTCAATGGTCCAATCCAGTTGTCACCCGTATGAAAACCCAGACCACCCTTGCATCTTGGACGTGCCATGCTTTCCCATGAAGCATAATGCATGCCTTTATGTGTAGCATCTCTGTCCCAAAGAAAGCTGCGACAGATTCTCTCAATATCATTCAGAACAGATCTTTGCACCCCAGTATGTGTTTATCATATAGACAGATAACGGCAGTAAGACTGAATTAATCAATGTAACCTTTCCAGCCAAAGACAAATGACGGATCCCCCAGGACAGTGTACAAGCCCTGGCCTTTTGAATTAGTGGAGTGAAATCCTTCCTGGTAAGCCTCCTCAGTGCCAATTTGACACCCAAGTACTCCAATTCAGCAACTCTGCAGCAGCCAATCATCTTGGCTAATCTAGATCTTGTAGTTGAAGACGTCCCCTTGCTGAAAAGAATGGCAGATTTGCCATTGTTGACCCTTTGGCCAGTCCAGCTACAATAGTCTTCAAGAATAGCTTTGATCTTCCTAACATTGGGGATTGAAGCACCTGCAAAAAAAAGAATATCGTCAGCATAAAGGAGGTGGGAGACAGAAGGTCCCCCAGCACTGATTTGCACTCCCAGCTCCATGAAGTTTTGGTGAAAGTGTGCCGACAACAGCTCCGCACATAAAATGAACAGGTAGGGTGACAAGGGACACCCTTGACGGAATCCACACTTTGCATTAATCTTCTCAGTTAATCTCCCATTGACAAGGATAGAAAATTGTGGATCCACAACACAGCAAAGCACCCAAGCAGTGAATTTAGGTGGAAAACCCATACGTCCAAGAACGATCTCCAAAGTTCTCCAACTCATCTTATCGTACGCCTGTTCCATATCCACCTTTAATGCCAAGAAACCCAGGGAAGATTTGGATACCTTAAACTTGTTCATCATCTCTTGAGCCAGCAAACAATGATTTGAAATTGATCTTCCCGGCACAAAAGCAGCTTGCTCCTCCGAAATCAATCTCGGCAACACTCCTTTAAGTCTATTCACCAAAACCTTTGCCACAATTTTATAAATTGTTTGACAAAGACTGATAGGTCTAAACTTGGAAGGCTGATCCGGGTTAATCACCTTAGGCAGCAAAACAACAATGGTTTCCTTCCATCCAGGTTCCATACATCCTGTAGAAAAAAACTCCAAAACAGCCAAAGTGACTTGTTCTCCAACGATCTCCCAAAAGAATTTAAAGAATGAAGCAGTAACACCATCTCTTCCTGGAGCCTTGTTCCTACCCAGGGAGCAAACCACATTCCAAATCTCCTCCTTAGTGACCTCAGCTTCCAGCAAACCTGAAAAAATCAGCAAGAACACTCCTCTGGATCTCCAGCAACGGCAGCCCCCTCTTCAACAATATTCTGCCCCTTCCATTTATTCTCAAAGAAATTAAACATCTCCAAGGAAATGTCATCCTGGCCTGAAATTACCGTCCCATCTGCCTTCTTCAAAGAATCAATACCCTTTGCCCTCCTTCTAGCAGATGCCATTGAGTGAAAGAAATGGTTATTACCATCCCCTTCCTCAATCCACCTTACCTTGGCACGTTGCCTCCACCACGTAGTAATACGAGATAAGGTACTATTCAGCAAACGAACCTTATACTTCAAAGCCTCAACTTGAACTTCTGATAATCCCCCCGGCAAGCATTCCAGCTCCTGAAGAACCTTGATCTCCTCATCCAACTCACCTTTCAATTGATTAAGTTCTTTAAGTTTATTCTTACTCCAGAAGAAAAGAGCCTTCAAGGTTCTTTGGCATTTTCTCTGCAATTTGAAAGACTCACTGCCCGAGTCCTTCACACCCCATTTCTCCCACACCAAATGCCAAGCTCTGGGATAACTAGCCCAAACATCTTCGAATTTAATCCAATAAGAGTGATCCCAACTCACAGCACCCTGAACTTCACAAAGAATAGGGCAATGGTCAGATGCTAATCTTGTTAGATGCCTCACCTTCAGTCCTTGAAAAGAATCCAAAAATAGAAGAACTGACCAAGAATCTATCCAATCTAGAATAGATCCTACTCCTTGCATCCTTATTATTAGTCCAGGTGAAAGCTGGCCCAATAAAACCTGGATCAACCAACTCATTTTCAGCCAAAAAAAATCTCCCATTTCACTAGCAGCTGGTGAGAACTGAAATGGCTTCCCCCCCTTCTTTCTCCTCCTGAGACAAAATACAGTTAAAAATCCCCTCCCACCAGTAAGGGACAGTCAACTGCATGAAGCCTGGAAATATCATTCCACAATAATCTTCTATTGTACCTATCCTTCCCACCATAAACAACAGCAACCTCCCAATCAATGTTGTTAGCCATAATGAACTTCCCCATAACAAATTGATTAGTTTGAGCTAACACTTGAAAAGAAACCACTGATGTCCTCCATAACACAAGTATACCACCAGCATTGCCAACAGCCGGTTGAAAAGCAAAATCCCAATCTCTCCCAGCAAGTCTATCAATATCCCTTCTGCAGAAAACTTCCATTTTAGTTTCAAGCAACCCAATAAAACATACCTTGTGCTGCCCAATTAGATGCCGTAAGTAATTTCCCGTTTCTTTCTTACGGGCACCTCTACAATTCCAACAAAGGATGTTAAACATGGTCCACCAAAGGGGAAGCGTCCCCGCCGCAAAAAGCTTCATTAAATACCCCTTGCCACTGCTCAGCAAGGTCAACTTCCCTTAGTTTGCAATCCACAGATTTGTCAATAATACTTACAAATTGTTCAATGGAAGAAGGCTCCCTCTCTTCAAACAACTTCTTATTCCTTCTGACCCCAGGCAAATTTTTAAAAGGCCCAGCTTGACCAAATTCCTTAGAACAAAGATCAAAAGATTCCCTGACTTTCTTATTCTTCACTTTTTGAACACTAGCTTTCTTGTCCAACTTCAACACATTCGGAGTCAACAAATGAGCAGGAGAAGGCTTAGGTTCCCTATAGTTTAACTTTCTTTTCACTGACAGAGAAGCTGAACCATGCTCAGGTAAACACTTTTCAATAACCATTTCTCTGTTATGTGTTCCAGTATCCCGTTCCATTGGCTGCACCACCTCACCCAGCTTAGCCTTTTGAACAATTGATCTCACCTGAACATCCTCCTTGGAACATGGCATTTCCTCCATAGCTTGCTTATTATTCTCATTCTGCTTCTTAGGAACTTCCCTCCAAACAGCTTTAGGAGCCAACACCTGGGCAGAAACCTTACTAGTCTCTTTATTCAAACTAGCATCTCTATTATTGGATCTTCTTCTTCTTCTAGTGACAATAGTCCACTCCCCATGCTCGATATCCGCTGCAACAGAGCTTGATTCCCCTACCATTTTTTCTGAATTAACCTGGAATCCAGAGCCAATCACTTCCTTCAATTTCCCCACACCTCCACTAGATGAGCCCGATCCAGTATCAACCGAACTCACCTGTTTCTGAAAGACATCCTTCATCACCTCTTGCTGCTTATG
>JACXSL010000641.1:0-27528 GCA_019514585.1 Dendrobium officinale
ACAAATCTCAATAAGGTAAGTAGAATTTGAAAAATAAATGATCTAGGAAGAAGATCACCTTCTCGGAGAAATGACGTGAATTACTACGAACCTTCCGTTAGTTTCTCTTCCCTAGTCTTGATCACAATGAGTAGCAATTGGTAAGTGGTCTTCTCTTTGAATCAACAATGGTTGGAGTCAATTCAAGGAAGGCCAATGAGGAGATCCATGCGATCTTAGCCTTCGTACACCAAAACCGGATTCAAACTCCGGATCGATCTCCCATCTCAAATCAATGTAGGAGATACACCTTGAGAGGGAGTGAAAAGAGAGAGAGGGTGGACGGGTGAGAGGGAGGAAGAGGCTAGGGTTATGAGAGAACTAATTGGGATGAAGAAAATATGCTATAATCTTCATACCAAAATTATTCTCAGATTTTAAGTAAAAGTGGAGGGAAATTTTTATGAAATTTGAATTTCAAATACATGTAATTAAGAGCTCTGATGAGGCATTAAAGAGGGGGGGGGGGCATCAAGGGGGGCCGGCGGCATGATGAAGGGGGAAGGAGGTTTGGGGAGAGAGTAATGGGTTTCCTAATTAGCTCCAACAAATTAATGAGAAAAAAATTTCAAATCCGTTTCAATTTAATTTTGAAATTGAAACCTCATTGAAACTTTTCTAATTTGGCACCGGACAAATTTGGAAACTTTCCCTCAACAAAATTTTCAAATTTCAAATTTGAAAATACACGAGGAGGCGGCAAAGGAGCCGGCCGTTAACGGGGAGTAGGTGGGTGGATGAAGTGGGGGGGGGGGGGGGGGGGGGGGGGGCGGTGGTTAAGGGGGATGGGCGGCGGGATGATTGGGAGGGGGAGCGGTTTGGGGAGATTTAGCTAGGATGGAGAAGTTAGGTGGTGGAGAGTGGCGGTGGGGGATGGTCGGAGGTGGACGTTGAAAAGGGGGGGGGGGGAATAAGGGGGAGGATAGACCAAGAGCCACCGGTGGTGACTGTTGGGTACGACGGGTGGCCTCTCCTAGGCTCCACCAAGCTCTCAAACTCTCTCACAAAAAGCTTCAAGAAAACAAAATGCAGGAGAATTTTCAATATCATTCCTTTTCCATCAAAGTACAAGAAGAAGGCTATAAATAGCCTAATACAATGACATAAAATAAAAGACTAAAATACCCTCGAGGGGCTACAAGACTCAATCCCTCAAGCAAGGGTAAAAAGGGAAAAATGCAGAAATAAAAAATACATCAAAATAAAATGATCATACTAAAATCAGAAATACATCGGGTAAATCGTGGCCGTAGATCTACGGCCACATCGACGGTAGACTTTCCAACTGATGTCCCCATCAGTGGGGAATATGAATCGAGGTCTGTGGCAGCACAAACCTCCCATGGTACAACAATATCTCCTCTTCTACAGAATAGCCAGGGTAGCTATTCTCATCATTCAATAGATCTGCCCTAACCCTCTCAGACCCTCATCTTGCATACTCTCCTCCTTAATAGCCCCCAAATGTAGCATCAATGGTACTGAAATGGCTAACTCTTGGAGCTCCCCTATGCACCAGGATAAAGCATTAGGAGCCTTATTCTCAAGCCCTAACCTATACTGGATCTCAAAGTTAAAGCCCAATAGCTTTGATAACCATCTCTGATGTTCCTTGGTCACCATTCTCTGCTCCAACAAATACTTCAAGCTCTATTGATCTATCCTAACAATGAAATATCAGCCCAACAAGTAAGGCCGCCACTTCTGAATAACTGTGGGCTCCGAAAATTCGGCCTCGGCCTCCACTTGCTTTTCTTATTTGGCGAGGGAGTTTTAACGAACTAAGTTCCGAGGTAAATTTTGGAAGGCATATGGGTTTGTAGATAAGACACTACCCAGAGATTTCGCCCTCAATTTGCGAGGACTTTATGATCTGAGTTCTGGTTTCCTATAGGCGCAAGCCCCTACAGTTAATTACCCCTCCCGATCACGAGAGAGAGAACTTTCGATTAAGGTTAGTCGTCGATCAGATACGTATAGAGAATACGTGTATCTGGCATATATAGTAGCAGCATAGGTTTCGGATGTTGGAAAAATGGTTGGAAATTGAAGAGTTGGGTTTGGAAGATTTGAAGATTTGGATAGGGATATTTGATGGTTTTGGAAGGTTTAATATTTAAAATAGAAATTTCACCATCTTGCACTTAAAGCGGATGGTGGGGGAATGGATGATAGACCCGATAAAGATCTCATGGTTCCGTCGTCCCGGGCCATCGTGGTCCCTGGTCTACTTAGTCAGAGGAGGTAGTCGACCCAACCTGACAGAAGGATCCTTGTCGGCAGCCATGGGTTGCTTCGTCCAAGGGGACCTTGTAGACCGGGGTTGAATGTCTGTCTAAGGGACAAATTTGGATCCACCTTAGCTAACAGAGGGCTTTGTACCCTATCGATCATATCCTATTGATTCATATCTCAAGGATTTAACGCCATTAAGGAGCGTATTGGCTCTGGCCATAACCGCTATATGTGGTGCCATTTGGCGGCAAAACCACTCGGTTCAGAGGGCCCCGGGTCATAACCGTTTACCTGCAGTGCCATTTGACGGCGAAACTGCCGGTTAGAGGACACGTACCACGTCCTTACTGGCAAAAGATTATTTGAGAATGGATCTTAGTGATATTTTCGACTAGGCATTTGGCTCTTTGTGAGCTAGAGTTTATTTGAATTTGTCCACCCCGGCAGACTGTTATGGAGGGTGGATGGGCTTTGCTTTAAGTACAAATGGATGATTTCAAATTTAAATATTTTTGGGATTTTGAGATTTTTGTGGAGTTTTCTGGAATTTTAGGATTTTTGTGGGTATTTGGATGGAGTTATGAAATATTTGAAATGGATTTTGGATATTTTGGAGATATTTGAAAAATATTTGGGGAACCCCTCCGGTTGAGATCTGCATTCAACACGGCCATCATCGGGGTGTTTGGGGTCATTTCTCTTTATGGATCGAACCTTGTCAACTCTGTCGGGCTGTCGACTGAGGATCGGGTTTTGTAGGCTTTGTGCCTTTGTTAGTGAATTCATATTTTTGTAGGCCTTGAAGGCCTAATATGAATGTTTTAAAGCAAATATATCGGTTGCTACAACTTTATATTTGCTTAATGGTTCGAACCCTGTCGACTTCTATTGACCCGTATAGAAGGATCGGTTTCGAACCTGGATTCACTTGTCAACCCGCGCAGCATCCCTAGACGTCACGTGTGTACCAATAACACGCTCGCTGGGGCCCATGCGGGTTTTATAATTATTTTTACCCCTTTTAGTGTACCTATGTGTATACAATTTATAGTGCACGTGCAGGGGGTACTTTGAAATAATTGTAGACGCCTTCTGTCTGCTTGTACGGAGGTTGCAGATCCGGTGGTGTGGTAGCAGCTTCTGAATAGAGTTGTTCACTGCTTCGTACAGGTAGACTGTCGTGCACTACTTATTGATTTTTGTAGGCGGATCATAGTGCACTAACTAATCTCCTGCCTTATACTTGTATATGCTTGCACTTGTTGTATTCTCCATGCATTTTGTTGATCTTTTAAGTACACCAGCAACTGCTACATGTATGTAGGTAGATGTCTTCATTTATAGGCTGAAATTGACTTCAGGATACTGCATTTACTGAAGTCCTTCTGCATCTACCCATAAGTGGCATATGGCACATACATTTGTCTTTGTAGAAAGATTGTATGTGTTGCAGATCTTTTACCTTTGCTTGCATGTAGATTAGTGTGCTTGTTGTATATCAACCTTGTATCGTAGAAGACTGAGGCATTCATATATATCTTGATAAGTATTGACTGTAGGATCCCTCTGTACCCACTTCCCCTTTGCTACATAGCTTGTAGATGCCTTCATTTGTCATAAATTCCTCTATGTTTTACTTGTGATCCTTCGTATTCATAGCAACTCATTAGTTGTTATCTTCCCAATGGACTATATCAAGCATGAGTCCCAATGGACTACATTAAGCATTGGTTGGAAAGAAGTTATATCCTTAACATTCCTCTCTCTTTGCTTGTAGACCTACTGTGTCACATATGATGGTTAGCAAATCATCACATTTATATTGTCTCTTATTGAAGAATTACCATATCCGTGTATATGCCAATCTTTATTATTCATAAAAATGATTCATCATCTATGAGACACCACTAGATCGTTGTTTGTAGGTAGACTTAGCATATTCACTTTGTATATTAACATTGACTTGCTGAATGGATCGAACTCATCAATAATCTCCCCATGCATGTTGATTGGCAACTTGTAACATTCGCTTTGTGTGTGTTATGATGAGCGACACAAATCCTTTATGAAACCATTATGATGAACATTTGCCATTTGGTTACACTTTCATTCCTTGTGGATTTCCACAAGTTTGTTTGCATACATATGTTGATTATGAAAGTGCCACTGTATTCATCATACACTTCATGGGAAAATCCTTCTAGTAGCCTTTGATTGTATGATCACACTTGCTCTCATTTGCAAGTCAACTTGGTTGGACACTTTGAATCATCTAAATTTCATTGTTCATCATTCAAAGATTATCCAATTTCAAGGAATGGTTCTTTATGCATGCTCAATTCAAGTCCAAGCTTGAATCAAGTTCTCATTCCTTATAACATTACTTGATTAAGCTTTGATTTTAAATCTTTTATTCAAGTTTGTATTAATATGTTAATGTTCAAATCCTTGTCCCTTTCGTTTGTTCATTTAGGTAAATTTGGTTCAAGTGGAATTCAATTTCAAGTTCTAGTCCAAATACAGTTTAGGCTTGAGAAGAGCCTCTCCCCTTCATTCGAGTCCCCTGCTATTCTTGCAAGTTCAAGTTCTTTATCATTTGCACATTTTTTATTGGATTCAAGTTTATTTAAGTCACTTAGATATCGTTCAAAGGTCCAAGTACAAGTCCTTCATCGTTCTTGCATGCAATCCGAGTGCAATCAAGTCCAGGTCCCAAATTGTTCAAATAATGACTTGAGTTCAAATGCAGCATTGCGTTCACCCGAAATTTCGGCAGCCTTCCGGCGTCTCCCCCGTTTAGGGGAAAACTACGGAAAACTGGGCCTTTCCCACCAGGCTAAGAAAAGCGTGTATGGTAGGTGCCCTCTTTCGAGGACACCGCGGTCGTGTATTTTTCGATCCCCCACCACGCTAAGAAAAGCGTGCATGAGTTTTTTTTTTGTAAAAAAGTATTTTTTTTAATTTTGAAAATATTTTGTAAGCAAGGCAGTTGTTTCCCCGCAAGCGGGTACTTATGGGTATCCCCACTTCGTCGTGCGCATTGCACCGGCATCCCTTCCCACCACGCTAAAAAAAGCGTGCATAGTCGAGGTTTCCAAGGCGATACGAACTTCGAAGAAGAAATTTGGGTGATTACCCGCTTCGTCGCAAGCGTCGGGACGCACTCCCTCCCACCAAGCTAAGAAAATCGTGCATAGGTGGTCGTTTTGTCTCGACAAATGCGTTGAAATGAGTTCTCGGAGTTTTAAGGTTTAGAATTTATACCTTGGCGGTCGTCGGCGCGGATCGAGATAAGAGAAGGAAGAAGCATTTTTATTTAATTAAAAAAATTAATTAATTATAATTAATAATAATTAACTTAATTAATTATAATTAATTAATTAATAATATTAATTAATTAAAAATAAAATAATTAATTATGACTAATCTTAATCATAATTAATTAGGAATTATTTTTAATTGATTATAATTAAAAATAACTAAATTATAATTACCTTAATTAATTAAGATTAATTACATTTAATTAAAAGTAACATAATTAAATATAAAATATACTTATATATATATATATATATATATATATATATATATATATATATATATATATATAATATCTAATTAAAATAAGATAAAATAAAAAAACTAAACCTTAATATCTATGGATGTCGGGTAGGAGGGGATCGGTCGGCCAGAGACAGAGGAGCTCGACGGGGCTCAAGGTGGAGAAGTCGGTACAGGGCTTGGAGGAGGAAGAGGTTAGGAACAAAGCTCTTCTCTCAATCGCTCTCTCTCTTTCTTTCTCTCTCTCTCTCTCTCTCTCTCTCTGTGCTTCTCTCTCTCTCTCTTGCTCTCACTCTCTCCCTCTCTCTCTATTTCTCTCTCTTGCTCTCTCTCTCTCACACACTATACTCTCTCTCCCTTAGGGTTGTCGTGCGTTCTCACTGGGGAGGTCCTCTCTCGGTGGCGAGTTCCGGCCGGTCGGCGGCTAGACTTCTTGGGATGGTAGGGGGTGACCGACGGTCACCCCCTCGTCCTCCTCGGAGTGGGGGCGGAAAAGAGTCGGGTGGAGGGAAAGTTTCGGATGGCAAATCTGGCGCTCGCAATGATATGAAGGGAGGCTCGGGGGGCAGCTCTGCTGGGATTGGTTCGGCGGAAGGTACAGGTGCGGAGGGGGATAAGAGATCTCCTTTGCGTGGGCTGAATGGAGTCAAGGACAACAGGGCGGCTTAAAAGCAGGTTGTGTATGTTCGTTCCCCCGTCAAGGGGGGGGGGGACTAGATCGGAGGCGGCAGGGCCTGCGGGAAATGTTCGAGCCTTAGTTGACAATGCTCGGCTGGGAACTGGAGCTGCGAGTGGTAGATCGGGGCGCTTGCCGGCTGGTGAGGGGGAACCCAAGTCTGCTGGCAAGGCTTCGGCGGAACTAACTGATGGTAGTAGGGGTGGATCCGGCAGATTGGTGGGGGCTGGGTCGCATATGGAGTTGGCCTCTTCAGGCGACCGATGATCGTGGGGACGGAATGGAGATCATGGAGAACGATGAGGTGGTGGAATTTTTGAAGGAGGTCCAGAGCAACATTGGGGTGACTCCGTTGGTTGCTGCTGCGAGTCTCCCGACCGTGGAGGTTAAGTCAAAGAAGGATGAGGCACTGAACAGTAAGGTGGTTGATTTGGAAAGGCCACGATTCCAATTTGGAAGTATGAGTCGAATACAAGATTTGGGTAGATCACCGGTGGCGGTTGATTCTGCACGAGATTTGCAGTGCAATGATTTTACTGTTACGGGTGATGCAATGCGTAACATCATTAATCCCGCTGATATGTTAGTTGATAGGGGTGAACCTCCTAAAGTTGTTGGTGGTGAGACTTCTGGGATAAAATCCTGCCCCCCAGGTGTTCGAAGAAATGCCAATACTGGAATTCTGGGGTCGAAACAGGAAGCGGACATTGGGAATGCTTTGGCTGGTTCGGTCCTTGGTGCAAGGCCGAATCAGAATGCTTGGAGGAAGCCAGAGCCGGTGGCTCTAAGGTTGGAGGTGGACGCCTCAACTGTTCTAGGGGCGGATGGGATGATTTCGTTGAACCTGGACAAAGCTAGAGGAAATGTCCAAAAGCTAGAGCGAGCCTTAGTGGGGTGCCTCCTTGGACGGAGGGTGCCCTTCTGGGTGGTACAAAGTGAACTTCAAAGGAAATGGGGGCATTTGGGCCTCACCCGTATTACGCCGATGGGAGCAGACTGTTTTTTATGCTGGTTTGAGGATGCCAGTGCACGGGACAAGGTGATGATTGGGGGCCCTTGGTTCGTGGCAGGCCAAATTATTGGCGTGGAGCAATGGGCGGTTGGACCAATGTCGAATTCGCCAAGGAAGTTCACTTCTCCGGTTTGGATACGGCTTCCCAATCTGCCATTGGCCTACTGGGACGCAGAAAACTTGGCCCAGCTTGCCACTGGGATTGGGGAACCTCTTTTCATGGACGAACCAACTAACTCATGGAATAGATGCGCCTTCGCACGTATCTGCGTTCGGTTGGATTTATCAAAGAAGTTACCCAAGGGAGTGTGGGCTCATGGGCTGGGAGGCTCGTTCTTCCAACCTATTGAGTATGAGGGTATTCCGCTGATTTGTTTAAACTGTGGGAAGGTTGGTCACAAGGCGGAGGTATGCAAAGAATCCAGAGACATGGGTAAGGTACAACCACCACCATCTACTACAACGGAGTCTGTTCCTCCTGGGCCAAATAAGGATATGGAGGTGGACCATGTTGAGCTCGGTGAAACAAGCTTACGGGCGGCCTCGGTGGAACGATCACCTGGGTTGGCGAATGTTGAGCAGGGCGAGTGGACTATTGTTAGTAGAAGGAGACCCAAGACAGCAATAGTCGGTGGGAATTTGGTGGAACAGAGGATTGCCCAGCCCGGAACAGCAAGAAGAAATTCCAATAATCTGGCCTGGAAGGCTATTGGTAAGGGGGATATACATTTGGGGACTGGTGGAAGAACCTGTTCGGGTAGTGTAAATATGATCAAGAATGTAAGGAATGCTGGAGGTATAGATCAGGGTCCGAGTATCATCGAGGTGGAACCAGTGCTGGTTGGGGGGAGCAGTGGTTCATCTGAGCATATGGTTAACTCGCTTATGAAGGACAACAATTACAATGAACCTACCACAGGTCTCGAGACCCTTGGGCATAAAGAAGATAAAAGAAACATTACAAGACAATTAATATAACTCCAAAATGAAACATCAATAAAAAGAAAGAGCCACTACAATCTCCTAACATAAAATTTTCTCTTTTCTTTCATTTTAAAAATCACCAATCAAGGGATTTAACATTAAATGTACAAAAGTATACAAAAAGAGGATCTACAAGTATAATCCTTTGCATTCTAGTTCTAATCCTCCTATACAAAACATCAAAATACAAAAGAACCTGCCGCCCGTCGTCTCCCTACGACGGTAAGTACGCGGAGGTTGCTCAGCCATTACCCCTTCCTAGTTCCTCCTGAAAAGTATCCCCACAACGAGGGTGAGTCTTATACTCAATAGGTGAGAATGGAAATTCAATTAAACATAAAATCAATAAGAGAAAACTATAACATGCTTTGGAAAATTTTAACAGAAGAATCATTGATCATAAAGTAAGTTGTGTTCAAGGAAAAACATGCCTTTACTTCATCTTTCAAATAAATAATCCTTTCATAACCTTTTCCTTTCTTTCTTTCCTTTCATTTTAAAACATTGAGGCTCATTTAATCTCAATCACATATGACAACGTATGAAAAACATTCATAAATGATTTTAGTACATATATATATATATATATATATCACCCGTCTCAGGAGTATCACTTGTACTGATCAGGTACAATAAATTGGCCATTTCCTTTTCCATAGGTTCAAAAGAACCAACCCTTTTCCATAGCTCATAAGAGCCTCCTTTTCCATGGCTCAAAGAGCCTCCTTTTCCATGGCTCAAAGAGCCTCCTTTTCCATGTGATACTCCCGCGTCAGCATACACATACATTTAGTATTTATATAATCATAAAGATGCTTAATGTAGAACTATCCATAAGCTATGCAAGTGTATGTTTCCTCAAAGATTCGTATGCTTGCTATGCTTGTATGAACATTGCATGTAAGGTAGAGAAAATCATGTAGAGCATGTGTAGGAAAAGAGTATATAATCCAATCATAAGTTGAGCATTTCATAGGGAAACATTTGTAATTGCCTCAAATATCCATAAACTTACAAAATCAAAGTTGAGACATAAGAGTTCAATTGAGCATAATTGATTTTGGCAATTTCTATATAATTCAATGAAATAAAAAAAATTGTTTAACATTTAAAAGAAAATCCATTCCACCTACCTCAAACCGTCCACCACAAGGCGATCCTTCAAAAGTCCTCACACCCCTTTTCCTCTTACGAAATTCAATCCTACAAGTGGCAAACATAAGGTATAGATATAAGTTTTCTCCCTCATACCCTAAAAAAAAAAACCTAGGTTTCAAAAAGAACTATTTTTTTTTTTTATAAAAGTAACTCACATTAGGATTTTTAAAACACCACCTTACATTTCTCTAAGCTTAACCCAAAGGAAACTCTCATCTTCACAAAACCCTAATTTTACCAAATATAATTTATTCTTATAAAACTTAAATCAAATTCCATAATTATCTTCTAAGAATCATTAGGAAACATCTTTGTGAATGGTATTTGAAAGAAAATCATTTTTTTTGAGTGAAACCCTATCTTCCATAAACTCAAAACTTTGCTTATACCTTAAAATGTCTTCACATAAAAGCTTCCCCATACCCTTAGAAATACCTTTTGTGAAGACTTTTCCAAAGAGGGTCAATTTTTAAGTGAAACCCTAATTTACCAAAACTCATATTTTCAAGAAATCAACTAGCATTAAGGTTTAGAAACATCCTTTCAACCTTCCCTAAACTTCTCTCAAAAGAATTTCAAAGAAAACTCAAGTTTTGAGTTTTCTCTAAACCCTAGTTTCCATTCCTTAAAGAAAACTCAAGGGAAGAAGAAGAAAACTCAAGCAAAACACATACCTTAGTCTTCCCTACGATTTTCCCCAAGATTGGTCGCCGGAAACCGCCGCCGGAGCAACCCGTCCACCTCTCCTGTCGCCTCTACCCGAGCGTCTCCCCCTCTTCGTGATTTCGGGCGGAAGAAACGAAATGGGGACCGAATAGAATTCGGTCCCCTTAAGAGAAAGGGATTTGCAAAAGGTCATTCTTACCCTCACTTAAATAGACTTGGCTTAAGAAAGACTTAGGGGTAGAATTGGCATTTAGATACTTCCAAAATTCATAATCTTCAAAATACTCATAATTAAATATAGGTTCTATACATCAAATTTCTTAGAATTTTGCGCTCTAATTTATAAAATTATTTTCGTCGAAATCCGACAACTTCGAATTTTCCACTTAAAACTCGTCGCGACGCTTTGAAAAGCGTGCGAGGTCTAAAACGACGTTTTGCGGGTTTTACAATTCTCCCTCCCCCTTATAAAAATTTCGTCCTCGAAATTTAGGACAAGAGTAAGAACTCGTACCTTAGTCAAATAGGTGAGGATAGCTTTCCCTCATTTCTGATTCCTTCTCCCAAGTAGCATCTTTCTCCGTTCCATGCTTCCACATAACTTTGACATAAGGAATCTCTCTACTACGAAGCTGCTTAACATCATAATCTATGATTTTCTCAGGCTCCTCTACAAAAGTCAGATCTGGTTGGATATCTATTGCTTCAGTACTGATCTTCTGAGCTTCATCTGCAATGTATTTCCTCAAGGAAGAGATATGGAATACATTATGTACTCCACTCAAGTGTGATGGCAAAATCAATCTGTAAGCTACACTGCCAATTCTCTCTGAAATTTCAAATGGACCAACATACCTTGGACTTAGTTTCCCAACTTTGCCAAATCTCTTCACACCTTTCATAGGACTTACCTTGAGAAAAACAAACTCTCCAACATTGAACTCCACAGATCTATGTTTGGCATCATAATACTTCTTCTGTCTGTCCTGTACAGTCTTCAATCTATCACGAATCAGCCTTATCTTTTCAGTAGCATCATCTACTAAATCAGCTCCAATGATCTTTCTTTCTCCTGTCTCAGCCCAACATAAAGGAGTTCTACACCTCCTTCCATACAAAGCTTCATAGGGTGCCATACCTATACTTGCTTGGAAGCTATTGTTATAAGCAAACTCGATCAAGGGAATGTGTGTCTCCCATTTGCCGCCAAAATCAAGTACACACAATCTGAGTAAATCCTCTAAAGTCTGAATAGTCCTCTCTGATTGACCATCTGTTTGAGGGTGAAATGCCGTACTGAAAGTGAGTCTGGTGCCCATTGCCTCCTGAACTTTCCTCCACAATCTAGAGGTGAATCTCCCATCTCTATCTGAAACTATTGATCTAGGTACACCATGAAGTCTAACGATCTCATTAACATAAACACTTGCCAACTTCTCAACAGCATCAGATTGCTTGATAGGCAAGAAGTGTGCTGACTTGGTCAATCTATCAATGATCACCCATAGAGCATCATGACCAGTTCTGGACCTAGGTAATCCAACCACAAAATCCATAGCTATGTCTTCCCACTTCCATTCTGGGAATGGGTAAAGGCTGCAACAAACCTCCTGGCTTTTGGTGTTCCACTTTTACCATCTGACAAACTGCACATTTAGCCACAAATTCCGCTACACTCCTTTTCATTCCTGGCCACCAAAAGTATTCCTTCAAATCTTGATACATCTTGTTACTTACCTGGGTGAATGGTGTAACCTGAATAGTGGGCTTCATGAAGAATGTCCTTCCTCAAATCTCCAACATCTGGGATGCAAATTTTGCCTCTATACCGGAGTAACTCATCCTCATCAAGCTCAAACTCCTCCACATGACCAATCTTCACCAAAAACTTAAGACTTTCTCAAATTCTGCATCTTGAGGCAATGATTCCCTTATCCTATCTTTCAAGGTGGACTGAAATGATCATCTGATTCAAGGCCACAAAACTCTGCATCATTGGGCTGAACTACAGAAATCTCCAACTTCTCTAGATCTCTTACCAACTCTTTGCTGTTGTGTAATCATCCAACTGGCACTACTAGAAGTCTTCCTGCTTAAGGCATCTGCTACAACATTTGCCTTGCCTGGATGATATTGGATATCCAAATCATAGTCCTTGATAAGCTCCAACCACCTCCTCTGCCTCAAATTCAATTCTTTTTGTGTGAAGATATATTTTAAACTTTGATGATCAGTAAATACTTCACACTTCACCCCATATAAATAATGTCTCCAAATCTTCAGGGCAAAAACCACTGCCGCTAACTCCAAATCATGGGTTGGGTAGTTTCTTTCGTGGTTCTTCAGTTGCCTTGAAGCATAGGCAATGACCCTTCCGTTTTGCATCAAAACACAACCCAGCCCTTTGTGAGAGGCATCACTATAAATCTGAAATCCATCCGTCCCCGAAGGAATAGTAAGCACTGGAGCAGTCACCAAACATTGCTTCAATCTTTGAAAAGCCTCTTCACATTGATCTGTCCATACAAACTTCACTGCCTTTTGAGTCAATCTAGATAAGGGCATAGCTATACGAGAAAACCCCTCAACAAACCTTCTATAATAACCAGCTAAACCCAAAAAGCTCCTGATCTCCGTCACAGTAGTGGGTCGTGGCCAATCTGCTATAGCTTGCACCTTGTGCTGATCCACAGAGATCTCTCCATTGCTAATCACATGACCCAAAAAGTGCACACTTCTCAACCAAAATTCACATTTGGAGAACTTAGCATACAAATCATTATCCTTTAAAGTATACAAACACTGACCTTAAATGATTTGCATGCATCCTTTCATCTGGAGAGTAAACAAGTATGTCATCTATAAATACAATCACGAATAGATCTAAAGAATCCTTAAAGATTCTATTCATGAGATCCATAAACACTGCAGGGGCATTTGTTAGGCCAAAAGGCATCACTGTAAACTCAAAATGCCCGTATCTAGTGTTGAATGCTGTCTTTGCTATGTCCTCTTCTCTAACCTTGAGCTGATAGTATCCTGATCTCAAGTCTATCTTGGAAAACACAGAGGCACCCTCCAACTGATCAAACAAGTCATCAATTCTCGGAAGAGGGTATTTATTCTTTATAGTCAACTTGTTCAATTCTCTGTAGTCTATGCAAAGCCTTAAACTTCCATCCTTCTTCTTCACAAAGAGCACAGGAGCACCCCAAGGCGAAGTGCTAGGCCTGATAAATCCTTTACTAAGCAATTCCTCCAGTTGATCTTTCAGTTCCTTCAGTTTCTTTTATGGCCATCCTATAAGGGGCTTTAGCAACAGGATCTGCTCCACTAACCAGTTCAATGGTAAAATCAATCTCCCTGCTTGGAGGCATTCCAGGTAAATCATCTGCGAACACTTCTGGATACTCTTGCACAACAGGTATCTCCTCTAATCTCCTCTCTTCTTTCTTTTCCTCCTTAACATAAGCTAGAAAGCCTTCATTACCCTTCCTCAATAATTTGTAAGCCACCAACGAAGAGACTATCATGGAAGTTAGGCTCTCTTTCCCCTACAAATTTAAATTCTTTTCTCCCCTGGCATACAAAATTTGAGTTCTTTCTTGTTACAGTCTATGGTCACAAAGTGACTAGACAACCAATCCATCCCTAGGATCATATCAAACTCCTTTAATGGCAATAACATAAGATCTGCGCCCAAATTTCTATCACACACAATCAACTCCACATGACACCCTTTGTTGGTTTCCAACTGACTCCCATTGGGCATCATAACAGATAAGGGTTTGAGCATAAATGAGGAAGATAAACCAACAGACTTAACAAATTCCTCCGAAATGAAAGAATGAGAGGCTCCCGTATCAAACAATACTTTAACAGGCTTGTTACAGACAAGGATCGTTCCTAAAAATCATGCATGTAACATAACATAAAGCTTATTTTACTCATAACAACATAAAGGAATTCATTGCCATTAATTAAATTCATACCTGTGATAACATCAGGAGAGTCTTTTGCTTCTTGTTGGGATAGACCATAGACTCTTGGCTGAACAGGTTGTCTAGCTTGGCCTTGACTTGGAGTTGATGCAGTAGACTCCACCACCCTAGGCCTTCCAACTGTGTTCTCTGAGGAAAGTGTTACCTGTTCTGGCCTCTGGAGTAGACCTTCTGTCCCAAGGTAGGGCAAAACTTGGCCATGTGCCCTGGCTGATGGCACCAAAAACAGGTATTGGTGCCAGAAAGGCACTCTCCCCTATGAGCCCTTCCACATTTATTGCACATAGCAGATGGAGTACTGCTCTCTGAAGTGTTGGGCTTGGGCTTCTTCCAATTTGGCCTTCCAGAATGAAAAGATTGTGCAGGCCTTGATCTATCTTCATACTTCCTCTTCTGGAAGTCTCTCCTCTTTTGAGTACTCTGAATATCCAGCTCAACCTTCCGTGCTTTATCAACTAATTTAGAGTAATCTTCAATCTCAAAAGCAACCAATGGCTGTCTAATGCTATCTCTCAAGCCACAGAGGAAACGGTGGCATTTCTCTTCTGCATTAGGAATCAGATGAGAGGCATACCTAGATAGCATCGTGAATTCAGCCTCATACTCTGCAACAGTCTTGTCACCCTGCACCAGCCTATTGAATTTATCTTGCATTGCTCTCCTAGCAGTCATTGGCACATACCAGTCTCTAAACACTTTGACAAATTCCACCCATGAGATTTGACTGCTAGATCTCCCAGTAAAAGTTTCTTCCAATTGTCTTCTCCACCATCTGTTTGCCTCCCCCCTGAAGGCATAAGTAGCTAAGGCTACCCTCCTATCCTGAGGGCATAGCATCCCCTCCAAAATCTTCTCAACTTCCATTAACCAGTCCTCTGCTTCAATAGCTCCACCTCCCACGAATGATGGTGGCTTCATGTCCTGGAATAACTTTAAATACTTGTCAATTGGAGCACTTCCACTACTTCCAGCTTGAGTCTGTGTATTCTTTATCATCCCCGTCATAGCTGCCATCATTTGGGTAAAAGAGTCCAAAATAGCATTAATGCTACTACCTTGAGGCTCTACTACAGATGGTAATTCTCTCCTGACCTCCCCTGTGTTGCCATCAGTGGCATCTAGTTCTGATTCCTCAGCCCAGAGACATAAAGTATCATAGCAATCTAAGTAAATAAATACACAAACACCTTACACCTATTCTAACCTATAAGATCTTCCTATATGGCTCTTTTTATGAAAATCAATATCCTCAAATCCAAATCCTTGCTCTGATACCACTCTTGTCACGACCCGGCCCGGTTAGCTCGCAAGTGCGAGGCGGGAACAGAGATCGGACATAAAGAAGATAAAAGAAACATTACAAGACAATTAATATAACTCCAAAATGAAACATCAATATAAAGAAAGAGCCACTACAATCTCCTAACATAAAATTTTCTCTTTTCTTTCATTCAAAAATCACCAATCAAGGGATTTAACATTAAATGTACAAAAGTATACAAAAAGAGGATCTACAAGTATAATCTTTCCTTTGCATTCTAGTTCTAATCCTCCTATACAAAACATCAAAATACAAAAGAACCTGCCGCCCGTCGTCTCCCTACGACGGTAAGTGAGCGGAGGTTGGTCAGTCATTTACTCCTTCCTAGATCCTCCTGAAATGTGATCCCCACAACGAGGGTGAGTCTTACTCAATAGGTGAGAATGAAAATTCAATTAAACATAAAATCAATAAGAGAAAACTATAACATGCTTTGGAAAATTTTAACAGAAGAATCATTGATCATAAAGTAAGTTGTGCTCAAGGAAAAACATGCCTTTACTTCATCTTTCAAATATATAATCCTTTCATAACCTTTTCCTTTCTTTCTTTCCTTTCATTTTAAAACATTGAGGCTCATTTAATCTCAATCACATATGACAATGCATGAAAAACATTCATATAATTTAGTACATATATATATATATATATATATCACCCGTCTCAGGAGTATCACTTGTACTGATCAGGTACAATAAATTGGCCATTTCCTTTTCCATAGGTTCAAAAGAACCAACCTTTTCCATAGCTCATAAGAGCCTCCTTTTCCATAGCTCAAAGAGCCAACCTTTTCCATGGCTCAAAGAGCCTCCTTTTCCTTGTGATACTCCCGCATCAACATACACATACATTAGTGCATATATTATCTTAAAATAATCTTAAATGAACTATCCATAAGCTATGCCATGTACTTTCCTCAATAGATTCGTATGCTTGCTATGCTTGTATGAATATGCAAATAAGGTGTGAAAATCAAGTAGAGTATGTGTAGGAAAAGAGTATATAAACCAAACATAAGTTAAGCATTGCATAGGAGAAACATTTGAAATCACTTCATGTATCCATAAACTTACAAAGGAAAATTGAGCCATAAAAGTTCATATTGAGCATAAAACAAATTTGAACATTTCTATATAATTGAATAAAGTAAAAAGTTACCTAACATTTAAAAGAATGTTCATCCCACCTACCTCAAACCGTCCACCACAAGGCGATCCTTCAAAAGTCCTCACACCCCCTTTTCCTCTTACGAAATTCAATCCTACAAGTGGCAAACATAAGGTATAGATATAAGTTTTCTCCCTCATACCCTAAAAAAAAAACCTAGGTTTCAAAAAGAACTATTTTTTTTTTTATAAAAGTAACTCACATTAGGATTTTAAAACACCACCTTACATTTCTCTAAGCTTAACCCAAAGGAAACTCTCATCTTCACAAAACCCTAATTTTACCAAATATAATTTATTCTTATAAAACTTAAATCAAATTCCATAATTATCTTCTAAGAATCATTAGGAAACATCTTTGTGAATGGTATTTGAAAGAAAAATTTTTTTTGAGTGAAACCCTATCTTCCTTAAACTCAAAACTTTGCTTATACCTTAAAATGTCTTCACATAAAAGCTTCCCCATACCCTTAGAAATACCTTTTGTGAAGGCTTTTCCAAAGAGGGTCAATTTTTAAGTGAAACCCTAATTTACCAAAACTCATATTTTCAAGAAATCAACTAGCATTAAGGTTTAGAAACATCCTTTCAACCTTCCCTAAACTTCTCTCAAAAGAATTTCAAAGAAAACTCAAGTTTTCTCTAAACCCTAGTTTCCATTCCTTAGAGAAAACTCAAGGGAAGAAGAAGAAAACTCAAGCAAAAACACATACCTTAGTCTTCCCTACGATTTTCCCCAAGATTGGTCGCCGGAAACCGCCGCCGGAGCAACCCGTCCACCTCTCCCGTCGCCTCTACCCGAGCGTCTCCCCCTCTTCGTGATTTCGGGCGGAAGAAACGAAATGGGGACCGAATAGAATTCGGTCCCCTTAAGAGAAAGGGATTTGCAAAAGGTCATTCTTACCCTCACTTAAATAGACTTGGCTTAAGAAAGACTTAGGGGTAGAATTGGCATTTAGATACTTCCAAAATTCATAATCTTCAAAATACTCATAATTAAATATAGGTTCTATACATCAAATTTCTTAGAATTTTGCGCTCTAATTTATAAAATTATTTTCGTCGAAATCCGACAACTTCGAATTTTCCACTTAAAACTCGTCGCGACGCTTTGAAAAGCGTGCGAGGTCTAAAACGACGTTTTGCGGGTTTTACATGGGGTGCATTGGTCCCCTTTAGAAGCTGCCTGGTGTTCGTAGGAATAGGAACTCACGGGAGGGTGGTAATCCGGTACAATCTGAGCTCAACATGACTATCACGGATTGCTCTACGGGTGGTCGGATGGATGAGGAGTTCACGGACCAATGGAAGGAGATCTTCTCGGATGTTTTTAGCGGCGGGGACGCTTCCCCTTTAGTGGATAATGTTTAACATCCTCTGTTGGAATTGCAGAGGTGCGCGGAAGGAGACCGGGAACTTCTTGCGGCACCTCATTGGGGAGCATAACATCAGCATCATTGGTCTTGTTGAGACCAAAATGGAAACCTTCTCTCGTGCGGATGTGGACAAGCTTGCGGGGAGGCACTAGGACTTTTGCTTTCAGCCTTCAGTGGGCAGGGCTGGGGGCATTCTTGTTCTTTGGCTTGGGTCGGTGGGCACCTTTACTGTCACCTTTCAAACAAACCAGTGTATTATGGGGAGTTTTAGGTGGACATGCTCTCCGTCTTGGGAGATTGCGGTGGTGTATGGGGACAAGGACAGGTATACTAGACAACGGATATGGGAGGACATCTCGCATCATCACGTTGCTAACGCCCCCTTGGTGGTGGGAGGGGATTTCAATTGCATTATGGCACAGTGTGAGAAGAAGGGGGGAAGACCCTTTGTCTTCAATCCTGCGGCTGGTGACATGGGAGACTCCATGAATGCGAACGGCTTGGTGGACCCTGGTTTCTCGGGGCCTGCTTTCACTTGGACAAATAATAAGGATGCCGGAAGTCGGATTTATTCGCGTCTGGATCGGTTTTTGATCAGCTCATCCATTCTGGATGAATTTCAGGGTCTGAAGGTTAAGCACCTTTCTAGGCTTACTTCTGACCATTGTCCCATTCTCTGCTCTGTTCAGGCGGGCGCGAAGAGGACTTATTCCTCTTGGATCCGGTTTGAGGATGTTTGGGCCAGCTTTCCGAGGGCGTGGCAACTGGTTTCGGAGAAGTGGAAGGTACATGATTCTGGCTCGGAAGCGAAGATCCTGCAGAGAAAGTGCCAGAGAACTTTGAAGGCGTTATTCTTTTGGAGTAGAAACAAAATCAAAATGTTGAACCAGCTAAAGGATGAGCTTGACCGTGAGATAAGCATTTTGCAGGAAATTGATTGCTCTCCGTCCGGCCTTTCGGAGGCACAATCTGAATCTCTCAGGTATAAAGTCCAGCTGCTGAAGGCTACCCTGACCAGGATAATGACTTGGTGGGGGCAACGTGCGAAGGTTCGTTGGATTGAAGAGGGAGATGGGAACACACGGTTTTTTCACAATATGGCGTCGGCTAGAAGAAGAACCAATCTCTTGGATCAGCTCAAGCACCCGGATGGGAGGTTGGTTACTGATCAGTCTGAGATTATTAGAATGGTGGAGGAATTTTTCCAGAACAAGTGGGAGAATAACGATATTGTTGACTACGGGTGGCCCTCTCTTGATCTGCACTTTGCCAGCATGCAGCGGCTGGGTATATCTCTGGATTGTGAGATCACCCGTGAGGAAATTTGGCTAGCGGTGAAGTCGATGGGCAAGAATCACGCCCCTGGACGTGATGGTGTGACGACATCCTTCTTTAAATCTTTCTGGGATATTGTTGGTGAGCAGGTCATCCTGGCGTGCCTGGAGTTCTTCTCTTCGGGTCGGATGGAGCCTGAGTGGAAGGATACGGTGGTGGTTCTATTGCCAAAGGGTAACAATGCGGATCATCCTTCTAAATTTAGACCGATCAGTCTCTGTCAAACAATCTATAAGGTCATTGCTAAGATATTAGTCAACCGCATCAAAGGAATATTGCCGTCCATTGTGTCTGAGGAACAAGCGGCATTTGTGCCGGGGAGATCAATCTCTGATCACTGCCTTTTGGGACAGGAAATTATGAACATGTTCAAGGTCTCCAAGTCTGCCAAAGGATGGTTGGCATTAAAGGACGATATGGAGCAAGCCTACGACAAAATGAATTGGCATACTTTGGAGGTGGTGCTAATGAAGATGGGTTTCCCCCAAAGGTTCCGGTCGTGGGTGATGAGCTGCGTTACTATTCCAAGGTTTGTTATTCTGGTGAATGGTACTCTTACGGAAGGGATAACGGCTGGATGTGGATTTCGGCAGGGGTGCCCGCTCTCCCCATACTTATTCATTCTGTGCTCGGAGCTGTTGTCTCTTCATTTCCGCCAAAACTACCCGGAGTTAGGCGTCCAAATTAAGGTGGGAGGACCAGCCGTCTCCCACCTTCTTTATGCTGACGATGTTTTATGTTTTGCAGGAGCTACCATCCCTAATGTTCGGAAGCTATTGAAGATCTTGGATGACTATTGCGGCTGGACGGGGCAGAGAATTAACAAAAATAAATCTGCCATTTTATTTAGCAGAAAGGTTGCGTCATCCACTAAAAGCCGGCTAGCTAGGATTGCGGGTTGTCGTAAGGTGACGGAAATGGACTACCTTGGCATCAAGTTTGCATTGAGAAGGCTTAATAGGGCGGACTTTAGCCCTCTCCTCCAGAAAATTCAATCACATATTGTTGCTTGGGGGACTCGTCAGTTATCGTTGGCGGGCAGGATTACTATGATTAATTCTGTGTTGCTTCCGCTGTTGGTGCTTGCTATGACGCACATGCTGGTTCCCCGGGGTGTGCTTGCTGATGCGGAAAGACTGTGTAGGAGCTTCCTCTGGGACAAAGATCAGAATCACAAGAGTCTTCATTATGCGGCTTGGGGCAGCCTCACCCGTCCGAGACGTCTTGGTGGTCTCGGCTTCCATGCCAGCAACAGCTGGACGGGGCCGCTTCGTGCAAGGATTGCTTGGGATTTCATTAACAAGCCTCAAATTTTTTCCAAAGGTGTATGAGGCACAAGTATGGGGCCTGGCCGTGGGGGACGGAACAAAAAAGAGGTAAATCACATGGGTGGAGAATTATCTGCAATGGGGCCGACAGTTTGGCTGGCTCTCTCAGGTGGAAGGTCTGCAACGGGGAGGATATTGACACGATCAATCATGTGTGGATCCAAGACTATGCTATCTGTTCTTGGCCGACTTTCTGCAATATCGAGCTTGCCGAGGACAGCAGGGTGGCTGAGTTCATTATGACGGGCGGTGATGGGGGACCGGAACAAGCTTAGACAGTATTTTGGGGAAAGCCTCGTTGAATTAATTTGTGAGGTGCAAATTTGGTCGGAGCTTACTGCCGACACTCTTGAATTAACCAAGAGCACTTTGGGCACTTCAATCTCTGCCATCTGCTACAATGCAGAGTTTATGGGGGAGGAGGACCAAGTTTGTACCATCTTAGATATGCGGTTGCGCCCCCGTGAGAGAATCTTCTGGTGGAGGATCTTCAAGGATCTTATCCCTACACTTACTTGGCTCAACCGCCGGGGCCTCGGGGCTGGGCTCAGCTGTCCGATGGGCTGTAATCTTCATGAAAATCTCGATCATATTACCACGCAGTGTTTGCAATTACGGCAGATCCTGACGCGTCTGGACGAATGGGGCTTTGTCACGCCCAGATTTACTTGCCTGTTGGAGTTAAAGGAGGCTCTATATAGAGGACTTGCTACCAAAGCCTACTGGACAAAGATCTATTGCTCGGCGGTCTTCTACAGCTGGGGAAATAGGAACGCTACGCATCATGGCAAGAAGGTGAACTCCATCACTGGGCTGGCTGCTATGGTTCTCGGTTCCACAAGCTATGGTGTTTTTTCGAATAGTTTGGAGCAACGGTTCACCCTCCAATCCTTTGGATTGTTTCAGAACGCATCTTGGTGTCCCCCCCCCCCCCCTTCAAACTGGTTGAAAATCAACGTGGACGGTGCGTTGCGGAGGAACAATGCGGGTGGCATTGGTATCATTATAAGGGACTCCCAATGCAACTTGGTTGTAGCGGCGGGTTGGCAAATCTCGCATTGGGACAGCACGCAGGTGGAGTTAATGGCAATTCAATACATCAATCGGATCATTCAAGACTGGATGTTTAATCGGGATGGAGTCATTATCGAGGGTGATAATGCGAGTGTGATTGAATTCATGCATAAATGCCATCATACTGAGACTTGGAAGCTGAGGCCGGAAGAGGGTGAAAGATTTAACTGGCTTAAATCGTTTCATAAGGTGCTTTTTATTCACACAAATAGGGAGTACAACAAGGCCGCTCATTTTTGCGCTCAAAGAGCGATTGAGGATAATTTTGTTTGGGACATAGGAGATAATAGATACACATGTATTCCTCAAGTCTTTTTGTCCATCCTTGAGGATGATAGAAATAGTTTTACCCCCCCCCCCCTTAGGGGCTTTTTGTTGTTTTGGGTTCTTTTTGTAAACGATTTTAGATGAATGCAAACGCAAAATTCAACTCTCTCTGTGCTTGCGGTCGGCACAGGCAGTCGGCAAGAGGGGCTTGGTCGGGGCTGAAAGAGATCGGGATTTTGGTCGGGACAGAGAAGGCGACGGAAGGTGGAGAGGGAGGCCGTGGGGCTTGAGGGGTCGGGATGTGGATCAGAGAGCTTGATCGTGTGGAAGAGAGGTAGCGAACGAAAGAAGAGGGGTTCTGGGTCGATATTTAAAGGAGATTTGGGCGCTCGATCGAGGAGTTGTCGCAGGTTTTCTCGCAAAAATTCCGAGATGAGACGCGAGCACAGCGGGATTTGCGGGAAGAGATGTGAGTCCAGCGGCTCCAGCAGGGATTTCGACGGGATTTGATCGCAAATCGGAGCAGCTCGCAGGATTTCGGGGATCCTTCGACAGTCCGAGGTATGCGGGATATCCGGCAATATTCGTGGACCCGATGGATTGGAGCAGGTATGCATTTCATCTTTATTCTTCATTGGATATTATATGAAGGTTAACAATAACCAATATGATGGCCATCAATTCCCTCTCAAAAACTGACTTCAACCAAGCTCTAGCTGTCAACACCTGGCTGAAGTAGGCTATTGGTCTGTAATTTTATATGAACACTATCCCTAATTCATATCCTGATGCATCAGTCTCTACTATAAATATCTAGCCAAAATCGGGTAGGGCCAGGACCAGGACCATGATCATAATTGTCTTCAATCTCTCAAAGGCCTGAGTGGCTGCATCTCCCCACAAGAAGTTTTCATTCTTCAGCTGCTCTATCAAATGCCAAGCTATGATGTTGTATCCCCTCATGAATCTTTTGTAGTACCCCGTCAATCCAAGAAAACCACTCAACTCCCTCAAGTTCCTAGGTAGAGGCCATTTCAACATTGCCTCAATCATGGCCTGATCAGTTGCCACCCCTTCCAGGGATACAACGTGCCCCAAGTACTCCACACTAGCCTGTGCAAAACAGCACTTTTTCAAATTGGCCCATAGGTGATGCTCCTGTAACACTTCTACGACCGCCCTTAGATACTCCAGATGCTCCTCACTGAACTTGTTGTACACTAGGATGTCATCAAAGAAAATTAGAACAAACCTCCTGAGGTAAGGTCGAAACACCTTGTTCATGAGGGACTAGAAGGTAGCAAGGACATTGATGAAACCAAATGACATCACTAAGATCTCATAGAGTCGGTTGTGTGTCATGAAAGCTGTCTTTAGAATATTTTCCTCCCTCATCCGAATCCGATGGTACCCGGACTTCAGGTACACCTTTGTGAATACCTCCGCTCCACAAAGCTAATCTAGCAGCTCATCTATCACTGGAATAGGGAACTTGCCCGACACAGTCTCCTTATTCAGGGCTCGATAGTCCACAATATCTCCAACTTCTATTCTTCTTCATTAGTAGAACTGGGCTAAAAAAAGGGTTATGCTCGGCCTGATAATCCCTACCTCCAACATCTCCCGGATCAGCTTCTCAATCTCATCCTTCTGGATCTTGGGATCGGTGATACCCCCTCCTTCCACATGACGGCGTGCATCTGTCCCCTCTATGGTGGCAACCCCTATGGTGGTTGAAAAACATCACTGAACTATTGTATAAACGGTTGTACTGAAAGAGGGCAAACGCCATAGCTCCACTAGAAATCCCCCTCCCACCTCCTATATGTCCCTTACCATGGTTTTTAGAAACACCATGGCTTTGGAGAGCCCTGCATCTCACCAAATCACCATCTTTCTCCCTTTCACTATCAACTCCATTGTTAGCGTCCCCCAATTCACCTTGGTATCCCCCAAGGTAAGCAGTTATCTGTTGATCTCTATAGCAGAACCAAAATAATAATAAAAAAATAAATATAAAGTTCAAATCATTACCTGCCGAAGTTCTGCAAAATACGCATCATCTACAGTGCCCATCCCTCTGCAAAACGACGTCGAATACAAGCACATCCCTCGCATACATAGATCACCTCGATTCTTCTCCCATTTGCGTTAATAAAGCAAGAACTAAGCTTACCTCGTTCGCTTTTTCCTTCTTACACGACCATCCCTCCAAGCCGCAGCAATCTCACACATGAGCTCTCTCGCTCCGACTTGCTTCAGTCTGGAACCCCCTATTAGTCGACGCCTTCCTCTCCACCTCCACACACCCCAAACCCTTATCTTCACTATCGGTCCCGTCAGCTTGCTTGCCCTTGTTCGAACGCTAACGTAGCCGCAGGAGCCCTTCTACCGGCCAACCCTCATACCTGTAGAACACACATGATCGAAGCCAACCACAACCCTTCCGCCAAAACCATTCGCCTGATTCATCACTATCCGAACCAGACTACAGTCGACCCAACCTCATGCTTTTCACGGTTCCTTCCTTCGTTCCTCACAGTCAATCGACACCTCAGCCCGCTCTATGCTTGACGCCCAGTTAATAAGCCCTAGTCGAACCTACCTTGTCCCGATCACTCTACAACCCGCAAGCATCAACTTACTGCCTCTGCTGAAACCCTAGTACACGAGCGGCTCAATCTCCTCACTACCATTCGCTAAAGCCAAATCTCCTCACAGCAACCTCTCGACCTCACCTCACCTCACCTCTTGTAGCCGCAAAAACCTAAACCCCTCTCTCCCTTATTGCTCTATCTATAAAGCCCACCATCCTACCCAACCAGCCCACCTATTAAACTAAAAGCCCATTACACCATCTTCCAAAATAGTCCACTAATATCCCACTTCAAGCCCATCAAAATCAAACCTACATTAACCTTCTCATCCCATTAAAATAATCCAACATACGTTCAAGCTCAACCCATTCAATTAGACCCCTCACAAGAATCCAAAAGTGAGTTTTCCATTTGTCTGATATTATTATTTGTTATTATTAATTAATATTATTAGACATTATGTTTAATATTATTAGACTTTAAAGCATATGATAAAGTTCCAAGAGAAGTGCTATGGAGAGTTCTTGAAAAGAAAGGAGTCAATAATGCTTATATTCAAATCATTAAAGATATGTATGCAGGAGCTATTACTTGTGTTCAAACACAAGGTGGATTGACCAAGTATTTCCCTATTTCGGTTGGGTTACATCAATGATCAGCCTTAAGCCCATATCTTTTTGCTTTAGTCATGGATGTTCTCACTAGACATTTGCAAGAGGATGTACCTTGGTGTATGCTTTTTGCTGATGATATTCTTCTTGTTGATAAGACTAGAGAGGGAGTTGAAGGTAAACGTGAATTATGGAGGTCAACCTTAGAGTCTAAAGGTTTTCGCTTGAGTAAATCTAAAACGGAATATATGGAGTGTAATTTTAGTAGTAATAGACCTAGTGAGGGGATTGTGACTTTGGGCGATCAAGTCATTAATAAGAGTACACGTTTTAGATATCTTGGATCTATTGTTCAGAGTGATGGTGAAATAGATGGGGATATTATCAGCAGAATTCAAGTTGGATGGTTGAAGTGGAGGAATGCATCGGGCTTGTTATGTGATAGAAATGTACCCCTCAAACTTAAGGGAAAATTTTATAAGATGGTAGTGAGGCCTGCAATGCTTCATGGTGCCGAATGTTGGCCTTTAAAAGAGAAGCATAATACTAAGTTAAGTGTGGCAGAGATGAGGATGCTCAGGTGGATGAGTGGCTTTACCCTTAGAGATAGGATACGAAATGAGCATATACGTGAAAAGGTTGGAGTAGCTCCAGTAGAAGAAAAGATTAGAGAAAGTCGCCTTAAATGGTTTGGTCACATAAAACGGCGGCCTTGCGATGACCCGGTTAGGAGAGTAGAGGTATTAGATTTGACTTATGTTAAGAAAGGTAGGGGTAGACCTAAAAAGACTTGGTTAGAAAATATTAGGGAATGACCTTTCTTTATTAGATTTAAATGAGAATTTGACTTTTAATAGGACACAATGGAGAAAAAGGATTCATGTAGCCGACCCCACATAGTGGGATAAAGGCTTGATGTTGTTGTTGTTGTAGACATTATGTTATTATTATTAGTCTAAATATATAGAAATATCTTTATAAAAGAGAAGAGAAGAAGAGGGGAAAGAAAGGAAACAAAAGGGGAAGCTTGAAATTCAAAAGAAAAGAAAAGAGAGAGGAGAGAAAATAAAAAAAAAATGTTTTGGTATGCCATCATCACTGACGTCGCATCGCTCAAGTATAACTCTTTCTAAACTCAAAATCCCGCTCTCGGTGTTTGTGACGAGCCGGAGGACGCCCTATACACGATCTCGTAGCATGGTAGGAGGAAACCCAATGCGACGCTTACGGCAAGGCGAATAGGTCCTGTACACCCTCTCATAGGTGGCAGGGATACTTATAAGTACTCTTAAGCACTCTCGTAGCATGGCAGGGGATAGAAAATTCCTTTTTAAAAAAGTAACCCGAAGACCCTTAAGCGCTCTAATAGCATGGCGGGGATTGATGAAATGCGGCTGCGATGTCGCCCAACACCTACTTGAAACACTCACGTAGCGTGGAAGGGAAGGCTATGACTCTCGAATTTCTCTTAACAGGGGAGACGTCAGGAGGCTACTGAAATTTGGACTAAATAGGGAACATGATTGAGTGCAAGGGACTTAAACAAATTTGCATAGATTTTGAACTCAAACGAACTGCAGGGGGCATAAACATGACTTGAATCAAATGACAAAGTGACACCGGCCAGGTAGGGGGTTCGACGAATCCACGTCGACGATCCGGTGACAGTCGCCGGACACTGCTCCAAGAACTTCTTGGAGGAAAGATCCACCACCTAAGACTCACTCTTAGGATACAGGAAAACACATGAGATAAACTCAAAATTTATTCATATCAAAATCTATCCTATTACAAGACATTGGCTACCTATTTATAGCCAAAAGAAGGAACATACTAGGCTACTCAAAACAAAAGAAAGCACTAAATCTATGTAGCAAGATAAGCTACTAAATGGATTGAATTATCCTGAAGTTAATACAACTAATGGCTCAGCTCCGGCGTCATACTACCGGGGTAGGAGGAACTTCAGGCTCATACGAAGAATTCTGGTTGGCCACAAGGAGGCGGGTTGGGTTGGCTAAACCGGTCTGGATATTTCCATCCGGTGTCATTCACCTCGCTTAGGAGAGACTTCTTACTGGTTAGTTCAGAAAGTATTTCTTTGATTGCACGTAGATATCG